>CAJNOQ010007284.1:0-12511 GCA_905250885.1 Didymodactylos carnosus
AAAACTTGAATAACTCTAGAAGGAAGCAAATTGCGCCGATATCCTTTGAGGCTTTTTCATATCTCTATGTGACCTATCGATTGGCATATGAATGAAAAAAATCCGAGATAGACACCTCGGGAGGTTCCCTCGTTAGTTCGTTGTGTTTCGATATCAGACTTATAATACTCATTTCAAGAAAATTGTTATCTCTATGCTTTTCTAGGTGTTTTAGAACAAAAATATTTAAGTTCATCTCTCTTTCAAAGCTCTCCTTGAAACTGATTTTAGGGCAGTGGTCTGAATGAATTTTTTAGAAAGTATTGATAATGGAACAGTGGTTTCTGTCAGACCTAGTCTTTTCCTTATCCGGCTTACACGTGATTAAAGTGACTCACAAGTTTTCATGATAAAATTCACTTTATATCCTAACGACACATTTTTTAACTTAAATAGCTTCTTTACAATCGACTTTTTACTGATAACATCGAGTTACATCTGTGGTAATAATTTGATTAAAAATAACAGATAGTTACTGAGAAAAGCGAATGACACAATACCTCAATTTGATTAGTTCAGTTTTTTCTAAAATTCTCCCTTTTATCATATCGTATATCTCTCTATATAATATTCAGGCAGTTAGCTGTATTGTACAGCAGTGTGTCATGATGACATTCGCACATTTTCTCCTCTATCCAACAAACACTTTTGTTTTTTCATACAAGTTTATAACAACAGTCATATTTTCTTCTTTTCTTTAAGCACTACAAGGTGTGTTCTTCTTCCTACTATCTGTTTTATAGCTGACAGGATGAGAGCCACTTTATCGTTAAGGTTCAGACGATTCGTTTATGATGCCACTAATCTACAGAATATGAGCGATAACACACATTCTATGGTATTACTGAACATTCGTAGTATTGTTAGCTCTCCGATTAAGACTGTAAAAGTTGCCGTTACGTTGATTTAACGCTAACTGTCTTTTCAGTTACCGTTGAAATAACGGTAACCATCAGTTAGTTAACTTTCTGGTAACTACTTCTTAATTATGGCAGAAATATCCAGGCAGCGGCTTAAAATGGCTTCCAAAATCGTTAGTTTTCCACTAAAACTGTTGAAATTTTCATAAATAACATGATTTTGATTGGCACATACGTGCCAGACGACCAAACTAATCGAAATTATATAACTTCAATGTTGTGTAACTGCGGTTTTTAAGGTCTGCAGAGACCTTCGCATCTACGGCCAGCTTAAATCTTTTTGTTTTCATCAACGAAATTAGACTACAAAACCATGCCATTTATGAAAGCTTCAACAGTTTTAGTGGAAACTAACGATTTTCGAAGTAGTGGCGTAACCAGTAATCCGTGGGTGATAGGGCAGTGCCCCATAACGTTTAAAAAAATCCATCCACGATAGTTTTAATTTTTTCCACAACTGAAATACAGGTGCTCAATTCTAACTTTCTTAAGCGAAAGACAATGCACTGTATCTCCACTTTTATTAAGTGAAATTATGTGAACAAAAGAGAAAAAGAAAATGAAATAAATAAACAAATAATAGTTATTTCAACATTATTCGACAAAAATCTTAGTGGAAATAATTATTTTTTGTTTCTCCCGGTGCCTGGGCAAAGACTGTAGGTGGCCGGGCGGCGCCCCGCCCAACTCACCCCTGGTTAAGCCACTATTTGGAAGCCATTTTAGGCCGCTGCCTGGATATTGCTGCCATACTTAAAAAACACTTACCACAAAGTTAACTAACTGGTAGTTACCGTTATTTCAACGGTAACTGGAAACGCACTTACCGTTAAAACATAAAACAACGGTCACTAGAAAGGCAGTTACCGTTGTCGATAACGGCCGAAGAAGTAACGGTAACTTTTACAGTCCCATCTCCGATGCTGAAACGACTTGTAATCACGAGAAACGAGTTCACTCCCACGCCCCAAAAAGGCTCAGTTTATAACTATTTTATGTTTCTCGTAATTTTGGCAACGGATGCCGTTTACGTAATTTAGAGTACCTTATTCCAAATACAAAGTAAATTAATATTCCCAGTCCTGTCCATATCGCCATATGAATAAGCGTGGGCTTTGAACTGGTTATTATCAGAAGGAAAGACACAAGTATTCCTATGGGTGGGATAACCCACTCACCACCCCATATCTTAAATGTACGTCGAAACTGAGGAGGAAGATCATCATTAGTTGGAAATAGTCTTCGCATAATAATTACAGCTAAATGAACGAAAATAATAGTAATTATCGTTCCAACAGCTGAAATTTCACTTAATACATTAACTGGAAGAATACTCGCAAGTAAACAAGCCAATACACCTTAAACGAAAAAAACAGTACTAAAAGCTTATTAGTACCTGTTTAAAATCGATAATAAACTACCTGTCATACATGTTGCTAGTTTTTCATTCTTAAAAAATTGTGGTAAGAATCCATCAGTAGCCATCACGACAAAGATCCTTGGTTGAGCTATCAACTGGGTAAGCAAAGCTGATGCTGTCGAACATAATGCTCCAACTGTAATAGCTATCGCTAACCATTTCATTCCAATATAATTAGCTGCAAATGCTAACGAATAAGGAACGGATAATTGTTGATATGGTACGATGCCCACAAGGATCACAATAACTGGAATATATATTAATACTGATATTGCTAGCGAACCCAGGATACCAGTTTTAGTTGTAGTTTTAGGATCTTCGCTATCTTTGGCTGCTGTACTTACTGCATCAAACCCCATATAGGCAAAAAAAACAACCGTTGCTCCATGAAGCATGCCGGTGACACCAAAACTAGCAAATGCTCCTTGATTTTTTGGGAAAAGTGGATAATAATTGTCTCTACTAACATGTTTGGCTGAAACAACAACAAATAATACTAATATACTAATTTTAATAACGACAAACACAGTCATTAAGTGAACAGAGTATTCTAAATTGTATATCAACAGTAAGCTGATAATGATAATCACAATCACAGCCGGTAAATTTATTATACATCCAGTTGAATGGAATTGTTGAGTTGTTTCATTAAACAGAATGGGAGCCTGAACAATTCTAGATGGTAAAGAAACATTCCATGTTATTTTTAAGAAATGTACTAAATAGCCAGACCATCCAACTGAAACAGCAGATGCAGAAACTAAATATTCTAACATCAACTCCCATCCTTGAATAAAGAAACACGAACACAAATGTGAACGGCTGGGACAAAGGCAATAACAAAGGATATAATTACAGCTGGTCCTGCGAATTTAGCTGATACTTCAACTCCAAGCACATATATACAGTTTATTCATTTGGGATGTCGAGTAATAAAGCGACTTTTCTGATGAGCTTGTGTTCATTGGTCAAGTTCTTTTTCAACACATGTTCTTGTTCAACAGCATTTCTATGTACAGACCAACTAACAGATACGTAGGTGCTCCGAGATACGTTTTTGGACTACAAAGAACACTTTTAAAAGTGTTCTGTTCATGGCCCAAAAACGTATTTCGGGATACTTGTTTTTTTACAGTGTCTTTCATTGGCGTAAGCCGACATCTCTTCTCGTTTATCTCTGCCTTTTTCTATAACTAACAACACAATATTTTGATACCCCAAATCTTCTCAGCGTACGTTTATTTCTTAACAGAAGCATTAATACTGGGAGTGAGCTAAAAACTGATTTTTTTCAACGGAAATTTACAAAAGTTTGAATTACTCTTCCACGTTTGCTTCACTTTGATCCATATCTCCTCCTAAAACAGATGTTCTAAATGGGTGATCCCATACCTAGACAATGTAACAATATTAATCAGTATAAATGAACGTTTAGAAGCAAACGATAAAACCAGTCTGGAACATACCTGAGCCTATAATACCTCCCAAACCAATGATAATCAATTGGAAACTATTTAATTTGCGTTGTGTGCGGTTGTTCTGCACTATTACTGATTCGTTAGACGATGTTAAATTGTCCAATTTCTGTCGCATACATAAGTAATAAAGTAGGAGAGAAACAACACGTTGTATTCCTCTCAAAAACGAAAATGTTTCTTTATTCTCGTCATTATAATGGAAGTCTAGAGTTATACGTTTTACGTCACGTTGTTGGTCCATTGTTAATCTGACAAGAAAAACAAACTATTCATGTATATAATGTGTCTGGTATCTCTATATTGATATAGTGTTAAACCGAAGAGCATAAACCAAATCATTGCTCACAACATTTACCAGTAACTGTACTTAGAATAGTTTTCACAACATTTCATAGTACACTTACGTTCAATCCACTATTTTATTTCTGTTCTTTTCGTTACAATAAGCCGATCTGCTGTTGAATCACGCTGTGATTTTTAAATCAGAGATGACAGAGGCGCTTTAAATAAACACTACTACCTCTCCATAAAAAGAGTTCATCTACAGGTCAAATTTATCGAAACTATAGCTGTTTAGTTAATCCGAACAAAAAGTTGTCTATTAACGAGTGACAAATGGGGAGTTTCTTAGCACTTTCCACGTTTTTATACGTGGCTAAGCTAGTCCATGGTTCAAGTAAAACGACTGTAAATGTTTTCTTAAAAGGTTCTATCAAGTACCTCCACTAAAGTTTAGAGACTTGTCGATGTCATATTAAAAAACCACCGACGTTAAAACTTTTAGTTACATTTTCAGATAGGCCTAGCTAAGGATTGTTTATGAAAAAGCTTCTCAGGTTCAACGTAATTTCGAGCTCCAAGATTGTATCTCAATTAATAAGTTTTTCGAACAATACATCAAAAGTATATCAGAGCTACTTTCTACACTTAGTTTAACCACCTGCAGCCTTAAAAGGTTTCTGATAAATAATGCTTAGCTAGATCTAGCAGAAAATGTAATTAAAATTTTGTATTCTTTACGTATATTCCGTTCTGATTTATACCCTTTAAGTGATATAAGTAATTATTATACAAAATTGCTGTTTCACCTCTTTAAGAACTCCTGATTAAATTGTGCAACGGCTAATCATGCTATTAAACATTCTTTTGCGAGAAGTAATCATTAGGATATGTTTTACTGATTTTTAATCAAAACTAATCATTTTGTTCTGGGAGCTGCTTCTTATTCTGACGTTCGTATATAGTCATCAATTCTTCTTATATATGTTTCTACTTCTATTTTTTATAAAATCGAGTAATTTATATATCGATATTTTTAATTACGATTGTTGATTACTCACTAATTAAAAAGTGGCTGTAATTTGGAAACGCAGAACCACACAAATTTACTCGGTCCAAATTGTGTCCGCTTTTATACTAAATGACTTAAGTGTCGGCCACATTTCGGAAGTTACGCTCTGCAACAATCTACACATTTCTAGAAATTTAGAAGAATAATTTTGTATAATTACTTATATCACTTAAAACGTATAAATCAGGACGGTTCGTCACTATACGTCTGTACTTTCAAATCGTGTTATTGTACTATTACTTTGAAAAGTGATGCAATTATAAAATCCATTGCCACAAATCATAATCATGATCGAAAATTACCTGATAATGTTCAAATTGTATTAAGAAGACTTTGATAGGTGTCAAAAAGTTTTAAGAGCTCTTTCTCATCGGTATATTTACAATACACAAAAGAATAAGAAAAATGAACAGGCACCACCAGATTATCTTTCACCCAACTTACAATAGAAAAAAACACCTAATCTACAACTGTCCGTAAGGGGACACCTCCAATTTATATCCCGATCGGAGAATAGGCGGTTAACCTTTTATTGCTTATAGTGAGATATATTCTTGATCTAGTCGCTTTCCACACCTACCATCTTTTTTTATTTCTTCCTTTTCGATACGCACATATATTGAAACACGCATTAGTTTTCTGATGCGTAGAGAATATATAAGCACAGGTGCTTTGTGTTTAACGGGGAATTTTCCAACTATTCATTCATGCAGATAAACTGCCTTATGTTGTTTGTAAGTGAGTCACAACCTGCTCTATCTTTTAAAACGTATAACGGGCGTTGAACAAGACTAAATCTAAAGAGAACTTGTTGTTTTTTACAGTTCTGGTATCCAAAAGGCAGAATTGAGTCTCTGGACACGCAAGTTGTGCATAGCACAATTGCAATTAGAAACGTTCGATTGAACTTAAGAAACTTGAACTGAAGAAACTTTCACGCCATTATTTTCTTAGTTACTAAAACGAAAGTTGTCGATCTTTCATCTAGGGTTGAATATACCCCATTCTGAGCAATAAAAGGTTAACCGCCTATTCCCCGATCGGGATATAAATTGGAGGTGTCCCCTTACGGACAGTTGTAGATTAGGTGTTTTTTTTCTATTGTAAGTTGGGTGAACGATAATCTGGCGGTGGCTGTTCATTTTTCTTATTCTTTTGTGTATTGTAAAAAGGGAAAAAAATGTAAATAAAAGCAGGAAGATTGAGATTTGAAGAATAAACAAAACAACTCTTTTCGCATTCAATTTAGTGTATTGGTTAATGATCATCTGAGTGAACTAATCCCATCAAATTATCCAATGAGTCTACAATTAATATTGCTGTGGCGGTTATATTCATATTAAAACAACCGAGGCAAGTGCTGGTAGTTTTATTGACCTGAATCCGTATCACGTAATGATGTCAAGATTAAGACAGTGATCTAAGTGCCTTAAAATTCTGTTGCTCATGAAATGTTTTAAAGAAGGCAACAGAAAATTTTTCTGCTCTTTATTGCAATATTTCATCATTTTAATTCAAATAAAACATTACAATTCCACAAATAACTTTTTTCACACAAAAGAAAAACTTTTCTTACAAGCACACAGCTACTCTTGCACGTTCAAAGTTCTTTAACACGTTGCTTTACCAAAAAAACATTACAGTATCTACAGTAATGATATGCATCCATCGTACGATTCGTAGGAAACGATAGTTATACTGCCAAAAATACTCCTAGCAATGAACATTGTAGCATAACTAACCAGAATGAAAATTCCATTGTCTCCAACTTTACTTTCTTATGGTTCCTTCTTGTCCGTACATACTTATCAATCGTATAGTATATCAAATGGCATTTTTTTTTAAATAAACATATTACATAAAAGCATATAGTTGGTGACTCTTGGTGCACAACTCTTACTGCATACAAGATCCCAAAATAGGATTATATCACCCAATTACCTAAAAAAACCTACGCGAATAATAGATGTAGTGAAAAAGAATTCCATCCTCCCCCTCCGACATGACTAACAGTCCCTGAAATTTTTATCGAGATTCGGCTTATTTTTATCCAGATAGTTTTCTATCAGCTGGTCTTAATAATTTAATTACGTTTTAGAATATTAAAAAGGATCTCAACAATGAGTCAGTGCTTCAATTGAATCATATCACCGAGAGAAAAATAAAATTCATTTAGAATCGTGAGAAAGTGCTTCTTCGTATTCAGCGTACACTCGATAATCCCGTAGATTTTCTATTTTTGACGAAGGGTACCGTCAAAAGTTTACGAAAAATTTTCAAGCTAATATTATTTTCCCATGGAAATCTTTTTGCGGCATTTTGTTCCAAAAATTTTTCTTAATCTTCGACAGTACCCGTCGCCAAAAAATAGAGAATCTACTGCGTTATCGAATATGCTGAATACAAAAAGGCACTTTTCGCCAACTCTAAATGAACTTTATTTTTTTTCTTTAATTTATTAACCCTGACAAAGTCTCCAGAATCAATGTTTTTCGTTGTGCAATTTCAATTTTGAACTGTGTGGAAAAATAATTAAGAATTCGTCGACGAAGGGTCGTGGAAAGAGTCTGAAAAAAGATTTGAAAAACTTACAATATGTTGATTTTACACTTTACAGCAAAAGCGGATTATCATTTTGTATCAAGAGTTTTCACGCCATAGGGTACGCGGAAAACCTCTTTCTTTTGAAAATTTGTTCTCATACATGATGAGAATAAGCGGTTTAATGACTTGATTCTGAATAATTGTATGCTTGTATCTGTTAGAGATATTTTGATCTGTTCTCTGAAGAAAAATAGTTTTCATGTCAAATTAACCACGTTAAAAAAAGACTTTGATGTTAAACTACGATGTTCATTAAGAAGTCATGATCTTTGATCCATCACATCCTGTCTGCTTTCGTGCAATAAGCGAATGTTTTCCACCCCATTTTATCGTTCATAAGTCAAAATAGCTCAAATCTTTCATGATTTCACAATGGATTTTCTGTTTTTTCATATCAGAACTATTTTTCTTCAGAGAACAGATAGAAATGTTTTTAATAAACACAAGGATACCATTATTCAGAATCAAAACGTTAAACAGTATATTCTCATCATGTATGAGATTAAATCTAGCATTTAGGGAAGGTTTGGCCAAAATCGGATGTACAGTGTCGAAGATAACTTCTGAGGGAGCCTCTTAGTGCTAGTACTTATAAATGTAATTAAATTAACATACAAAAAATAATCAGAACATATGAGACTCCTGAATGGTTGAAATAATGAATAATATGTTACGAAGACCAACAGACGTATATGATACGAACATTATCATCGTTATCATTTTGTTTTGATGACATCTTTTATTAGGAAATGATTTTGTTAATTGTCGTATGAATCAAAACTTTACTGTATCCAACATCAAAACAATTGTTTTATTTGTTGATAAATTTACATTAGAATTTTTAATTTAATCAAAACTATATTTGTAAATGTTCGACAATTGAAAATTACTTATAATTCATCTTTTTCCGATAATTTTCTAAATGATAATATATTAATATTGGATACGATACCATCATTACTATTCGAAGATGCTAATAATTTAAACTATCGAGACTTTAAACGTTTCCTATTAGTTGCGCCAAATATTAGACAATTAAAGTTACGTTCACCCTTTGTGGTAAGAATTATTGATGGTTTATGCATAGCCGCTAATGATATAAAAAAACAAACGAATGTAATAACTGATTTAGTTGTCAGATATTCTGAAGATTGGCTGTCTCCAAAGCTGAAAGAAATATTTACGAGACAGTGAATAACGACAAGAATAACAGTGTTATGACAAATTTATACTGTACTGTGGTCGAACTTAAGGTACCGCTAATTCGAAATTTCAGCACTATTTTAATTCTGATTCGTTCAAAAGTATCTACACGACCGATGACTGATTATCTGTGCGATAACATATCCTACACTTGGAGGGGCTCCTGTCACTCCGTTGTTTTACACTTTTGTAGAGGATAGTACTGGATTTGCAACTTTTGAGAAAACTTCTAAAATTTTTCCTCGATGTTTTGCCCAGTTTTTAAAATTTTTACTTATAACCTAGATTTTGATGTGAATCGATAGAAGAATCAACCTATAGTTATAAAAAGATTCGATCAAGTTTTGACTGCGTTTGCCCTATGGAATTCTGAAGCAAAAAGTATTAGCGGCACCTTAAGTTACAGCCATCAGCAAAAATTGTTATACATCGACCATCTAGACTGGCTCAGAGTTGCAGAACTTCTCATTCTGTAGAAAATGTTCCCTCTACAAAATGCATTTGTTAAAGAATTCCAAAGGTTATTTGTAACAAAATAAGAATATTTTAAAATATAGTAAAGACTAGACTTTTTGGATCAAATAGCGGGTGACGGACATTTCGCACCAGGTCATTCCGAACTCCAGTTATGTGAATAAAAATAGTGAAACACCTAACATCTCTCATAGAAGCGCAAACATGAACATATTTTCGAACATCCTGTCTTTTTATTACGATCTTCCGGTCATTTTCATTCTGAACTCTCGTTAGATTTCAGGGTTATATCTCTAAAAGTCAGCGTTGATGATCGTTACGATCTTCTCAATAACATTCATTACGAACACCCTGTTTTTTAAATTTTTTATTGATTTTTGTCATTTCGAACTCCCGAACACTTAATTCTGAACACCCTGTCTTTTTTCTTATGTCCGGAGATCGTAACGAACATCTGCTACTGGAGTCCGTAATGAAAAGTTGGTGTCCGATTCCCCAAATAGCTACCTGCACCGACCAAGAGCTCACTTCACGATTTCTTTTACTGCTTGGGTATTTTTGTCCTCTTTTGATTCTCTATCGAACCAATAACACTCTAAATATGTTTGTATCCCACCCCTCACTTGCACTTTTCTTCTCAAACTATCAAATCCTCTTTTTCTGGTTTACAGTGACTCATTGAAACAATCTTCCACGGTCTTCTTCTCTTTCATGTTTTAACAGAACATTCTTCCATCATACCTTCAGCCGTTAATTTAGTTTACTTTTCTTTTTAGTATCTGTTACTATGTTGTTGTTTGCTTCTGTTTACAATTCTTCTTGTCCTCTACTATACTTCTTCAATAATTACGTATTCTTTTCCTTAAGAGCTCTAAAATATAGATGTAATCTATCATCGGCGCCAAAATATAATACAATTGGTGGTTTTTCGAATAACTCAAAGACAAAAATATATAGAGACCTGCGCGTTTCTGGGTAAACCAGAAACCAGGAAAAAGATTACGCAAGTTCAGTTCGAAAGCCACTCGTTTACTTGTTTTCACTTTTTGATTTTAGTCATGTTCTTTTACTTATCTTATTTACTCGACTAACATGAATAGCAGTCCCGTGTATTTTAATGCTTCACTATATTTAACTCTTGGTTTCGTTATGATTTTATTCACCATTATTGGTATTTTATTTTCATCCGTCTTTATTCTAATCGTTGTATTTTATCGCCATTGTCATTTTGCGCATAATTTACTAAATTTGAATACATGTTTAGCTGGTCTTCTACTTTCTCTTGTTTGGATCACTGACAGTATAATAATATAATATTAAAAGTGATTTAGAACAAAAAGAGATATTAAAGGATGATACTCTCTGTCGTTTAAATGCTTATCTATTTTATTCTTTCACTGCACTTTTGTATATATCCTACACTTTACAAGCCGTTTATCGACTCTTTTGTGTGATTTTTAACAAAAGAAAATTCTTCCAATCCTATCGTTTTACTCGACGCTTAATCATTGTACAATGATTTATATCATTCACACTTTACATTTGGCATTGGATATTTAAACAAATTATTTTCGATCCGAATGCTAAACTGTGTCTTATCCAATTTGAAAATTTTCGTGCTACAGTTTATCTTAGTTTAACAGCCTATTTTGTGCCTACAACAGTAATAATGATTATTTATTTGTGGACTGCTAAATATGTTCAAACTATTCGCAATCAGATCATTACACTAAATCGTGCGGAACGCCAGTTAACGTTGTTGAAACGTATTGCGATTATTGTTTCTGTATTATTGATTATATGTTTTCCTTATTTAATTTTTATACAATGGCACCATTATGTGCCCAGCCACCATCGTACGCAATGCGTTGCGGTTTTGTTTTAACCACAATATCTCTTCCTATTGCCATGTCTACAACAATAGTGTTTGCCAAAAATGTCAACAGCGTTTTCATTGACTTAGTTCATTGTCGCGTACCTAACAGCAACATTCGGATACATCCTCGAACACAGAATAAAACAAACACAGCAGAAGATCGAACTGAAACACAAAAGGACCTGTATTTTACCTGAAATTTACACCTTATCTTGGTGCCGACATTTAAAGTAAACTCTACAATTATTATGTCAAACTAACTATGTTCGCCATTCTCATGTATTACGGAAGAGATAATACTACTCATGTTTCAATTTTTCAAAAGAAAGAAAGTTCGAAAAAGAGAGAAATATTCCCTCAAAACTTCATTCTGATCATTTTAATGATCGAGACAACTTTTACACACTTGTGTGCAGCATGTGAGAGACTCGAAGAAGGTCTGACCTCCCAGTAGAAATTCTCCAAGACGTCTGAAGGGCTAAAATGTAGAAAAAATGTAGAAAAATATCTTTTCTATCTAGCATCCTATCATTTGTAAAGACAAAAATGCTTTTATACTTTATATGTTTACGCAATTACACAGTAGGTAAAACAATTCTGAATTATGTTGTATTAGCGAAATCGACGTCACGACTGGAATAGAGGATTAACGACCGATCAGAATGGTATCGTAATAGTACCGAAATAGATGAAGAATGGAATTACGGCTGATCTACCGAAATATATTTTGAAACGATCCCTTAGACAGAAAGTGTTTCACATGCTGAAACAAGTAGTAATCGACGATAGCGAATCTAAATTTATTTTTTTTATTTTACCTCTTACTGCTAGTGTCACCCGTTTTGCTGGCAGACATTATGTACATAGAGATTTAATAAGCTATCATTAATACATCAACAATACGACATCATTAATACAAGACGACCCTGTGCTCCACACTTGTCCACTATCCACGATGATACATATATCATTCGATAGAGACTTTCTCGCGCTACAATTCCATATATACAAAGTGATGAAAAAAGTGTCCTAGCGAACCTTGACATTAGAAATACTTTATGCAAAGCGGTAGCAAGTGGGTGATTTATTGAACGGAGACGATCCTGTGCTCCACACTTGACCACTATCCACGACGATACATATACC
>CAJNOQ010007285.1:0-12510 GCA_905250885.1 Didymodactylos carnosus
CGAGTCTTGAGATAGATTTCTGAAAGATCCGTTTTTCTATAAAACTTAGTGACCTTAAAATTTCTTTCAGAAGTTGTTCAATCACATCACTGGATAGCCCCTTCAATTCTCTACAAAATTAGATATTGGCCAAGTTTCTACGATGTTCTGTCAAAAAGTGCCATACAAAATACGATACAGATCGAAAATTCAGTTTTAAAGCAAAAATTTTCGATGAATTTATATTCTTATGTTTGTATTTATATATGTAATGTTAAAAAGCCTGTAACTCGGTCGTCCAAGACCGTTGAAACTTGGTCAGCATCTAATTTTGTAGAGAATTGAAGGGGCTATCCAGTGATGTGATTGAACAACTTCTGAAAGAAATTTTAAGGTCACTAAGTTTTATAGAAAAACGGATCTTTCAGAAATCTATCTCAAGACTCGAGTCTCGACATACCAAACTTTTGAATACTGACCCTAGTACATCTCGATGTGCTCTTTCAAGACTAACTTTAGAAAAATTCATTCCGCTGACTGGAAGAAAGGTCAAGGCGAAATTAGTTACACCTTTGATGCAATGTTCTGCTGTGTCCTGTTGTATTTCTCATGCAATGACTCTTAGGGGATCGGACCCTTGCCCTCAATTTTTGTCAAAAAATATTTTATTTGTAAAATTAATAAACTAAACAAGATTCGATGCAAGTTTTCATCTTGATTCCGAATATCACATTAGTTTTCAATAAAAGCGTTTCTCGGCTGAGGAAATGGAAAATACCTAAAAAGGAAAACCTGTGGAAAAGCCCAGAAGCAAAGCTGGATAAAGCTGCATGCACCATAGACATAGGACATCGAGACGAACATTTTGACGTGAAAATGAATGAGATTGGACTTTAGTGCTATTTAGCGTTGTGATTTTACTGAACACACCTATTTTTCAGCATATTTCTCATATTTCCTTATTTGTTTTACCGAATAACTCCGTAAGGAAAAGTCGTAGAAACAAAATTTTTGCGCCAATCGATAGAGCGTTGGATGGACTATATGTGACACTATTTAAATCACAGGAAAGCTCACCTTCGATTTTTGGCCAAATGTCCGTCTGTATGATCACTGTGCAGATTGAGGAAGATTTTGATCCGCTAGGTTTGGAAGTTCACTAATCTCATCTTCTTATGATGAAAACATTTGATAAGCACACAGCGGGCTCTTTCAATGTACAATTATTTAGACTCTGGATTCAGAAATTCTGTTTTTGAAACTAATAATCTCAGAATTGGAAAAAACAATCGATGCAGGAAAACAATTGAAATGAGGAGAAAATCTTAAAATCAGCTCCTGAAATTAGGAAAAGTTTTATCAGGAGAAAAGTCTAAAAATCAGGGATCTCCTTGTCAAATCAGGAGATCTGGGCATACTGTTTACAATATCGAGATACGTTTTTCTTCTAGTTTGTATATAAATTTGGGATAGAGGTCTTATCAAAAACTTCGCCTTAAAACTTTGTTAGAGAAAGTCCATTCGAGGTAAGGTGTACCCCGATCCCGATATTTTTGTTATGTGCAAGATAATCGACTGTGGAGAGTTCGAATCTCTTTTCGACCGAATAAACTTTCAAAGTTTTTCGATTAGGCTGGTATAGATTCTCTGACGAAAACTATTTTAAATACGAACAAGGCATCGAGCTGAATAAAATGAGATTCAATGCGCCATTCTTCCGCTCAATAAATAAATCTTCGACTAGATGTCAGAAAAAGATGGTCATGTGGTAAAGATGCCCGTGATTTGTTATGAGTTTGGAATTGAACCCAAACTCGAAGGGGATTATTAGATATGCTTCATCGGATATACACACTCAACTAGGACATCAATACTTTGGACTATCTATCAGGCGTAAATTCATCTCCGATTTATATTTAATATTTTGGAGATTGTGTAATAACACTTCGACTTCGACAACATAAGCAACAAATTTCAGCATAAACAAATTCTGTGAACATTGCATTCTCGTTCTGTTCTCAAGGAAATCTAACTGTCTGTAGAGGATGTACTCAAGCATGCCATCGGCACATTTCTCTATAGCATATCTCACTTCTCACACAACCTCAAATCGAACAAAAGCTCTCCATCCGAGCTTGACCTTTTATGTCATAGATATTTCTGTGCTAAGAATATTTTAGGATTGTTCAGCACTCTTCTCCTTACCATGTCTGAAATGACACTTTCGGAGTAATTAAACAATTAATAATTAAATTAAATTAAGATTTCAATTTCGATGGTATTATAAAATAATTCATTATATTTTATTGGAATGTCATTACAAAAGTTATTTTGTAGACAATCTTTGGTCGCATAAAATAAACTTTAAAAGGTGTGAAAAGTTTTGGAACGACATAAGTGAAAGATTGTAAAAAAGTGATTTTTCTACTTTTAAGCATAAAAAGTAATTTTTTGAAAACCTTGCCAGCGATTGCACGATAATAAAGAATTTTCAAGAAAAAGTTTCGCTGCCAAAGTTGTAGGCGATGTAATTCTGCATGCGGTATGCGGAAGGGAATTTCAAAACGAAATTTTGAACAGAAGTTAAACGAATATTTTAAAATTTTAAAGCTTTTTGTCGTTAGAAGAGAAAAACTGTTTCGCTTATCACACGTAGAATTTCATACGGAAGAACTTTTGTTCCAAAAATTTTTATGAGTTATGGTTTGCGTGGGTAGGATCCGTGACAAGATTTTGATGCATCGGGTGCTAAAAATTACGAAAAAAACATTTTTTTCTCACAATTTCGCACAGATTTTGTGCAATACACGCTAGGAAAAATACAGGACAATATAACCAGACCGTTTATGAAACCAACGCTTTTGGAAACATGGAAAATATGTTGCCCCAGAACATGGTGTATAATCATATATTTACAAAAACACATTTTTATTTTATTACTGAGGTATCGATGCTTAGGATATACTTCTATAGGCACAGAGAATAGTTGTGCTTCCAAAATAAGCATATTTATAAAAGGTGCGACTGGATTTAGCCAAAATACATTGATGAAATTTATTTTACATTTTCACTCGCATCCGTCAGCTGCCATAGTCATTTGAAATCATTAGCGAAAAACTTTTGTAATGTTTCGTGTTAGTCGCCGTTTGTGTGCATACATCATAATATCATCATACTTCGTTATACACTCATGAATGGCACAAGAAGTCACGTGCATAAAGTACTTCTTTGCAAGAGCATGTTAGCCACGAGCCATACTTGAACACACTAAATCAGTATTTTAAGAATCACAGCGAACTTATAATTCTATTCCATTCGATAGTTTTCCAACTTAAAATATCAATGAAAGGTTGCGCCCACCGAGAATCCGAGAAAAAGTTTTAGGAACATAGTAAAGTCACAATTATTACACTTTACCCACTAATCGAACTATTTTTTTAAGATAATAAAGTTACTATGTAATTAATAATTTTTCTTATAATCTAATATATATACAAAAAAAGTAACAGCATTAAATGGACGAATGAAGACTAGATATCATAATATATTTACAAATATCCTGAGCAATGCCTTATGACTTCATCATATTTCTGCATATTGGTTTCGAACGTTTATTGAATAATAATTTTCGTCGTAAAAGGCATTCAACACCATAGATTAAAGGCTCGCCAGTGTCATTGTTTCGCTGCTTTTGCTTATTTTTTTTAAGAACAAAAACGGGTTTATCAAATTCAACTAATTTTCCATATAATATGTGTTGACCAATAATAAATATCGGAGTATTCTAAATATAAATTGAGCAAAAATATTTCCACTTTATGATTCACTCCCAGAGAAAAATGAGTAATCTCTCTGCTCGTTGCAGGAAAATTCGTTATACTCACATCTACTGTGAAAAACAAATAACCTAATCGTTCATTTTTTAGTGATTCGCTATTAGCATAATCCAGTGCGCCTTGCAATTCAATCATTAATAATTCATTTGAATTTTCAGCTCTAAAACAAAAAAAGATCAATATAAAAGCTCAACTTCAGACAACATTCATTAATAGGAGCGCATAAATGAAGGTCTGCACTAAAAATGTTATGAGCCTATTTTTTATGTTTTTCAAACTTTGTCACGAATAACAGATTTCTAATTACGGTGGGAACTATTATTAAAACAAGTACAGATTTACAAGAAAAAATCGTGCGCAGCTCTTCTATCTCTCGTTTTATCGAAAAGTGATTATTCTGTATTTTTGCAGACTCAAATATCATAATTTCTTTTCACTACTCCTTTCGAATCGTGCATCTTCTACCAAAGATTGAAAAGCCCACGTAACGTCCCTACTCGACACTATTCATTTTCAGAACCCAGAACAATGCAACGTCAAAAGTTCTAACTTTTTTACTCAACTCAGGATGTACAAATTTATCATAAAAAGTTGTAATATTGAATCAACTCATATTAGTACATATGAGATAGTTCAGATCTTGACAATACTCGCACATGAAACCGGAAATATACGTTTCAACCTACTTTTGAATGAATATTTGAACCATGTTTCGTAAATCACTCACCTCTAAAATACACAAAAACAATGAACAGGCACAGACAAGCTCGTATGAGTAAGAGGAGCTGGGAAATCGGAACTCTTCTCACGTCTTTTCAGTTCCCTACGTTTATTGCGGATAGTAAAGCTGATACAAAAAATGCCATATCTAATAGCCTATCGGTGCGAAAATTTGACAGCATTTAATATAACTAATCCGATTTGATCCTCGATGTACTTGTTTATTTCAAGTCTGGTCGTTTTTTCTACAAACAACATACGCCAGATCTATTGTATTGACGTTTCAGGAGCCTTTTCCTTAAAAAATCCCACTAGCGTTACATCTTTACAAAAATACTTTTATTTAACATACCAACAACATTATTATAGAAAAAAGGAGATACATAAAAAAATATACAACACATACTCATTAGACTAATTTTGCATTCAGTTATTCGCTCTCTTTTTTATTACGAAATTACATAATGTATACAGTAGAACTAAATCTAAAAAAAGAAAACATTTTCGATGTGTCAATTCATTTTACAAAGAATCATTGTTTATTTGATTACATCTTTCATTTTCGAAACAGTGCACACGTTTCAACTTCTCTATCTACTGCCTCACACACATGAACACAACATTAAAAAAAGGCATAAAAGTTAAAAGAAAACAGTTCATATCAAGGAGCTCATCTACTTGAACACATGTCGTATTTCCAAAAATTTTTGTACAAGAAAACAAATAAAATCTGAACACAGCCACAAAACAAAAACACAGAATATTTTCTCTTTCTTCATTTCAATTAATAAAGAAAGCAGAATATAGTGGAGAGAGATCAGTGAGGACCGTTATTAAACTTGAAAACATGTTGGTTCTACATTATACACCCTGATTTTTTCGAAGATGCTTTTCTTTAAATTTTCTTTCGATTCAGACATTCATCAGCTGGTTTCAATGCTAATTGAATATATGTAGCCGACAACTTTTGACGTTTATTTATTGTTCTATTCGACGCAGCAGATCGTTTTTTACTATTATTATTGTCTATCGTATCCGAACTATCGACTTTAATTATTACTAACGAGGTTACCGACGATCTTGTTGTTTTAATTTTTTCTAATTCATTCAACAATATTGGATCTGATCTCATCCTAATTGTCAATTCTGGTATTTTTTTTGTTTCTGTTGTTGTTGTAGTAGTTGTTCATTAATCAGTTTATTTTGTCGTTTTACCAAACGACTTGATAAGCGACACTGATTTGCATCATTTAACAGTTCATCTTTATCTTCTGCACCAATATCCTCGTTGGATACAAATAAACTCGTTGTTGTCGTCTTTAAAGTTGGCAAACAGTCATCATTATCTGTCGATGTGGTAGTTGTTGTAGTCGTTGTACTCGATTGTCTACGAGAAAAACGGTTAACACGCCACAGACCAAACGTTGAATTTTTTGAAATATAATCATTTTCTAATTGAATATTTGTGATTGATGATATTGACGAGGATGAAGAGTATTGTGATCGAGTTCTTGTTCGTCGTTGTGATAAAGAATCTTGTCCCTGTGGTTCATTTGATGATGACGGAAGTACAAGTTTTTGATGTGACTAAAAAGCAACAAAGAACTGCAATCAAGAGCAAGCTTTTCCCAAATAAATGCTTGTTGACTCAATAGTTTTCGATCAGAGCGAAAAGACGATTAGGGTACATCTTAATCTAAATACAGCACTAGAAACTAGAAAAAATTTTGCGTCTTTTAACCTAAGACCGAAGCTTTGGAGTGAGTTGATATGATTATCCAAAGGATGAATTGCAAAGTGGCATCATTTTTTCTGCCCAACCCGTTAATGTACTAAATACATATATATAATTTTATTCAAGAGAAGAGCAAAAATACAAAATTCTGTTTAAAAAAAACAATAAAACACTTTGATTTTAGAAAGACACCTATACGTGGAGTGGGACAACACCAAATAAGACCATAATCAGTTGTTTCTAACATTTTTAATCGAACATTGGTTACAAAATCATCAGTTAATTCACCATTTTTTCCATCTTCAATACATTACTTTTTATATTTAGCAAAATTAGATTTACGTTCTTCATACTGTTTCACCATAGCATGTTCATATGCATTTGAAAAATTCCAACCTCTCTGTAACACCTAAAATAGAATATCTTAACTACACTTCATTTCACCAATTGAGACGTTGGAAAATTTTGAGCGTAGCTCTGTTCATATCATAGAGTGTGCATAAAGTAGAAAAAAAGTGTAACGGCATTATGTTCAGAAAACAGCGTAACATGGCCAAGTTTAAGTACAGCTTTTACGCTCATTTCCATACATACCACAGATGAAAACCCGTATTAAAAGTAAAAGTAATTCGTTTGTGTCATTGTCATGCTATATGCGCTGTAAAAAGGTTGATATTACACAACACTTATTAGCAAAATTTGGGTCACGACCTTGGGGCAACGACTTATTATTCTAAAAAAGTTTTGTGTTTTCTATTATTTACATCATGTGCATAAAACTGTATTTACCTGTCATTTAGCATCGAATAAAAGTTAGTAACAGAAGGAATAATACAACGGAAGTCATTCTGCAGTTCTATTTCTACATATTAATTCAAGCAAAATATGAGATATATTCCAAAAATGACTTTATTATGACTGAGTATTGTGTGAGTAACGAATGCAGTCTCAACAGGAACCGTAAAAAAACTGGATTATCGTGAACTAAAATAAATGCAAGAATCAAGCACAGATCACTCTATAACTCTCACCGCAGAGGCGCGTTCTATACACGTTTTTACGAGTAATACTGCAAGCTTTGACATAGTCAACTTTCAAAAGTGTTTTTTTTTTAAGTTCTGAGCATGGTCAAGACAGACTTACTCTAATGCATTTCAATGCCTGAAAAAAAGGGAAAAATTACTGTGGACACGTATCTTGATCCCTATTTTCCACATTCTGTTTAGCAAAGGTTTTGTCTTAATTAGGGAGAAATATTATATTGTTTACTAGCATAGTACCTTGCATCCAAATGATCCAAGTAAGAATTTGATGTCTCAAACGCGTCTGAACGCGTCCAGAATGAAATAACCGAACCCGTCAAAATGCGTCACACACGTATTTGTAACCAGATACGTTTCGATGTGTCTAGATGTTTCATTTTGGATGCGTTCAAACACGTTTATTCAACGCAAATATTCGCATAAGGAGCAAAGCAGCATTTACCTTCAAAACAAAAAAGCTCTAAACTTATAGAATTGGTTTTTGACAAAACTATATAAGCTTTTTTAAATGTAATAATTACAAAACAAAAGCAAAAATGGCCAATATTTTATGAAACTTTTATAGAAATCGGAAAGAACGTTGATCAGCCTTATCTCTTTATTCTATTTCTCGTGTACACGGCTCATACACGAACTGACAGTAAAACTAGAAAAGGTGCTCCGATCGGCTAGAGACGATTTAAAAGATGCAAAATCTATTTTTGTTCGTGAGTATTTTTTTAATTTTTTTGTGATAAACGTAAGATAGCTATAAGATCAAGTATTCAGAAAATCGGTATGAAGCCGTTATACACTGCGGCTGTGCGCTGGTTGAGAAATGATTTCATTTCCACTTTTCAATTGTTTCGGCTCCGCTGCAAGTGCCGAGATATTCACCGTTCTACACTATAGAGGGTGTTATTTTCGTGGATATATATCATAGAAAAAGTTTACATTAGTTGTTAGACTCACCAACGTGATTTTTCGCTGCTTTAACTAGCATTGACGGTACCCAAATAAAACGTGTCAACAGATTTTTGCAACAGATCTGTACAGATTTTGTGCAGACGTGAAGCAGATTTCGTCAAAATATGAATATGTGTTGCAGACTTTTGACAGATTCTGTGAAAGAAGTTTCAGGGTCGAGAAAGCTCCGTCTGAAAAATTTTTGTTGAGGCAGTTGGTAAGACGCTTACTCATAATCAAGTATGTGTCAAGGAGGGAGAGCCCTGCGAGACAAACTTTTCTGTTTCCCCGTGCTCGAACGTAAACATTTTTGTCCCGACTGGTAAGTCCGAGCCCGTGAACAAATAATGTTGTCTCGAACCCGTCTGTCGCGTTAAAAAATTTACGATCTTTTTTGTCCCGTAATTTTTGAAAAATGTTTTCTTTTCAGATAAACCGTAAGTGTTAGTTACAAGAGACGCGTAAAGTCTCAGACCTATTTTTGCAAAATCCATATGACAAAATTTAAGCCTAATTTATTTGATTCTAAACTTAAAAGTTGCTGTATAAAAAATATTTACATCCATTCACTACCTCAGAATCGAAAGGAAAGAACTGTAAACCTAGTTTAGATATGAAACATCTTCTCAAGTTTCAATCCAGATTATTTCGCCTCTCCCAGTTAATTTTTAATGTTTAGTATAAAATTACGCTTTTGAATTGATCGTATTACAAGAATTAAACATTTGAAGTTGCAGTATAACTACAATCAAAAGACAAAACTTACGGCACAACATTTTTCTGCGACTTGTCTCGACAAGGTGAAATTTTTTTATTCTCCCGAACCTGTGAGTCCAAGCCTGTAAAGTTACTTTTCGTCCCGCAGGACGAGATGCAGGGTTGCCCCACAGATCTCTACAAGTAAAAGCAGGGTATCATGTTGAAAGCATTTAAGTTCCATTCTAAGTTGTAATTCGAAATTCGGTAATGTGTTCCACTGTATAGCAAAACAGGTCGATTTTGTTGAGGGTGGTTTAAATCATTCCATAAGGATTTCATATATGTTTGGATCTAATATCTGAAACTTCAGACATTGAAACATTCAGATGAACATCAGCTAATACAGTTAAATGTTTTAAAATTATATTAATAATTTTCTTTTAGTCACCTGAAATCAGATTTATTTAAACTCTTAACAAATAACCACGTTTTCCTCGAACGGCATATGTGAGATATTTATTTTCAATCATTCCGAGGAAGAACAAAAAGTGTTTTGAACTCATTCGTTATCTATGCTAACGGAGGAACCTCTTCAGGTGTCCATTTCCAATTTCAGCCGTCTTTTGACGATAGATAGAGAATAGTATCCTAGTAAAAAGACTAAAAGGATTTAGGTCGATATTACTTCTTTCAAAAGTTACAGAATTTTTTTATTTAACTGTATAATGCATTATATAAAATATTAAAAAATTCATAACGTCTCGAAAAAAGCGAATTAAGATCTGACATTTTTTGTTATAATGACAACAATTGCCTGTCAATAACATAAACCTCTGCCAGTAATAGAAGACTATCCCGAAATAGAAGATCATCCCTCATTAGAAGACCACTGTCGATCATATGACTTGAAAGGCAAATAGAAGTCCATGGTCTTCTACCGTTGAACTACTAGCAGGCAATAAAATTTGACCGCAATAGAAGACCACCCTCAAAGTTTTTAGTTGTCGGACAAAATAAAAGACCACCTGGTCTTCTATTACGGGGAGGGGTGTAGTAAGTTTCAGCCTTCTAGCTCTTTCTTTCTTGATTTATAGAATTTTCATTTTTTTGAGAGATTAAGCAAAAAGCATGTAAGGTAAGTTTTACGTGACGCACTTATTAATACTACATGGCCGAAGTAGGCATTGCAGTTACAGATTTAATCTTTTCTATCCAGCTTTTGTATTTAAATTCACATAAAAAGCAAGCTTCTTTTATTTATACAAAATATTTAAAAAAATAATATTTAAAATATTTAAAAAAAATTTATACAAAACAGTGATTTAGACTTTAATTCAACTGACTCACATTCTGAATAACTGTAAATAAAATTCACAGTGGAGAAAAACAAAAAAAAAGTATTTATATTTAAGCAAAACATAGTCAAGACAAGCCGATACCGGCATCGCAATTTTGATACCGGTTACACTCCTGGTTTGCATTGAAATGACAATTTAGCTCTCTTTGAATCCTTTTTTTTGTGAAATCTTGTTGATTCGATCTTCCGTCTGCATTGGGTCAGAAGAAGGAAATGATCTTTTGAGTAGGAATCGAAGGAAAGCATAACTGCAGATTCTAGTCTTAGTAACTTAAAAATCTGTCCAGCCCAGCGTTCTCTTTCCATAACAGACAGTGATTGAAACGCGTTCGTTAATAGAACTATTTTCTGATTAGCTATTTTTTCGTTTCAGATTTACGTATTTGCTTCTAGATTATAATTATTTACACGATGCATTTTCACCAGATTTCTGTTTTCTTTTCAACGTTTTCAACTAAAACTAGGACATAAGGACCATAAAACGGCGTTTAACAAACGCTATTTAGATGCTCCTTTGTCTTACTTTTACAGTTATGTTTTAGAATAAAAAATAAAGAAGCAGATCGCTTCACTAAACTTCCCTTCGATTCTGTTTTCTCAAAATATCAGACATTAACTAATAGATAAAGTGGAAGAAAACTACCTTTAGTTTGTCACTTTTGAAAGAAACGTTACTTACGCAAAAGCTCTTTGGTTTTCTTCGCCATAAACGGTAAATTAAAAAAACGCTCTCGTATGCAGAACTGCTTTCTGCGATCAGAAAGATTTCCTGTTTCCATTTTTTGTTTACAGTGCTTCATTCTTTTTGCTCATTGTTTACTTTCAGATGTATTTTTTTTTATCCAAGGACGACTGATATTATTACTTAGACGGATCGCATCCCGAAGAAAAGACCGGTAAGATGTGATCCGTCAAGTTTAGTTCTAAGTTAATATAAGATGATGTGCCGCAACAGGTTTTAAGATCAATCTGATGAATCTGTCTTCTTCTACAGATAGTCTCTTTCACCCATTCGACATCTCTCACCACATCTGACTTTAGCTTAGTCGAAAAGTCAGAAATCGTACTATTTTTCTCATCGCTACATCTTGCTTTGCGGAAGATGGTTTTTGTGCTTGATTAGAAATAGAAAAACAGTACGATTTGTGCCTCTTCGTCCAAGCTAAAGTCAGATATGGTGAGAGATGTCAAATAGGTGAAAGAGACTTCCTATAGGAGAGAAAAATGAATCAAGAAGTAAGCTATAAAATAATGAACCTAAGACGTTGTAACGCGGTGCGATCGGTCAGATGAACTTGTTTAACGCGTTAGAACGTGTACGATATAGGGTAGGTTCCAATCCGTTCAGAAAGATGGGTCAGGTTTGATCGAATTTTAACTGGAACGCATTGAAACAAGTTGATTTGACCGATTTCACCGCGTTGCAACACGTAAGAATGTAATTCCCCCCTGTAACTTAAACCCCCTGTTTACACACGTTGGAGAGATGTCTAGTTTTATTAATGAGTACTAAGTATACTTCATGGATAAATATTACAAAAGTAAATAAATACTGGTTCGTTGGAAAAAGCACTTATGACTCATTATATAGAAGAAAGTACATTTTACCCAATAACCATGGACATAGCATGCACTTAGTATGCACTGAAAATGGCCATTAAATGTCCAGGTCGAAGAATCGTACTAGGATCGTATCTGAATCAGACAAAATCGTACCAAATCGTATGAAAATCATATATGAATCGTGGTATCTGATTCGTCCTCTGGATCGTATAATACGATCGTACAAGATCATATACGATCATACAACTTCGTCTGAAATCGTACAGTACGAGCCAGACGACAAATCATGCACCACGATTCGTATGTAGGTCGTACATAATCGTATATGATTTCGTACGATTCGTATACGATCTTGTACGATCGGATAGTACGATTCAATCACCAGGGTGTACGTAAAATATTGCATGGCATGTGAATGGCAGCGTTGAATGCACTGTCCATCCACTCATTATGCACTACGACGCTTTGAAAGTCAAACGAAAATACAGTGGATTATGCACTACCCATCCCAGGCCGTGAAAAATGAGATAAAAAATGAGCCATGAATGACTCATTTATGTGCCATATATGGCTCATTTTTAAATCATATCTCTCCCATATTTATCTCATTTATTGTATCATAATGTAGTCATA
>CAJNOQ010007286.1:0-12509 GCA_905250885.1 Didymodactylos carnosus
GATTGTGTATTCATCTGCTGTTGATGTGTAGAGAGAAGTGGCACGAAATGGTTTGTGCGCCATATTCGATCACGTTCTGGTTTCGGTCCCGACCACATAACTTGCAATGCTGATGAAGGGTTTTGTGACTTTTGTCGTGGTTCAAATGTCCGATTCAGCAATGTATAATAACCATCTTCTTCACCACTGATATCTCCATTAACATTCGGATATACCGATCGTATAGGACGATCAAATACCGATGATAGAGCGGCTAAAGTGAGAACACTCGTATACTCTCCATTATTTATGATTCGTAATACATGGTCTTCGACAGATTCATCATCGACAAGGTCAAGACCTAAATTACTGATCGTAGTTGTATAATACTGATCATGTAAACATAACTCTTGAACAAAAAAATCTGCTCGACTTTCTGAAAGGCACTCACGACAAACCGCTGAATTATTTGTTCGACGGCTACATATGGCACACATTAACCGGCTACAAGTCTGAAGAACGTTCATGTTTCTTGTTCACTTCAGAGTGAGTGAAAAAGAACAGAAAACATTTCATACATTATTTTTATGCTCTCGTTACTACCTAACTCTACTGAATATTGCGTGTTTCCATTCATAAAACAATGATGCGTACGTGCTTATCACGTTTGTTTCAAGAATACGATATCAAGAAAAAAAAGAAGAGAAATGATAACTGCTTGTTCTAAATTTCTGACTTCGCTTCACACACAATTTCGGGAATTAAAAAATGTCAAAAAAGTTCACCGTAATTAGTTCACTATTGTATTACGACGAAGATATTACGAACTATGCTATTGTTAATGCAACTGATATTGATTTGAGTGAAACGAAATACCTTGAAATAACCACACGTCACGGTAAGTTCAAATTTGAAGCTGTCACCGATATCGGCGTACCACCAAATACTATTAGACTTAATTCTCGACAAAGAAAGCGCGATCGGCTTAAATTGTACCATACATATTACGTTAAACCATCAGTTAAACAGAGTTCTTTGCATTCAGTTGTTGATCTGTTTGATCGGAAGTACAACTTTAAAGCCAAGGTTGGTGGTGCGGACACAGTATTTGAAAAAATATTTGGTGAAGCGTTGCTATCCAGATTTTATCCGAAGAATTTTGTGCAACGAACCAATATGAAACATGCCAAAGGAATTCTGTTATATGAAGAAAGGTCGTGAAGAGCTGGGAGACGTCTCATTTTAATCAGAAATGTGCGGGCCATAATTATGCCTCACTATGAAAGGTTTTGATTATTTTTTAGAATTTCTCAAAAACCGGTTTTGCAGAAAACCACCGAGACTTCAAGAGCCATAGGCAAAAATCCTTTTAGGCTTTTTACCAGCTCGATGTGCTCTATAAAACGAGGTATGAATGAAGGAAATCGGAGTTGGGCACCTGGGGCGATTCCCTCGTTAGTAAAGAAAAAAGACAATTCCACGAAGTTTTGTATCGACTATTGGAAACTTAATGATATCACAATAAAAGATGCATTCCCAGTACCGCGAATCAGCGAAATTTTCGATCATCTGGCCGATTCCATTTACTTCACAAAATTCGACTTCCGATCAGGATATTTTCAAATTCCATTGGCAACTGCAGATCCTCCAAAGGCAGCTTTTTCGACCAGAGACAACCATTTTCAATTTACCGTTTTGCCAAAAGGCATTTGCAATGGACCATCAACATTTCAAAGAATTATTAATCATATTCTTGGACCATCCCATTGGCACTATGCCTTGGCGTATATAGATGATATCATAATATATTCTCTATCATTCGAACAACATTATACACATCTTATGGAAGTCTGGCCAACTTCTATACTAAAAAAAATTTTCCTTCTATTCGTTCATTCATACATTATTGATTATTGAATAAAAATTGAACATGTTTTTTGGAGGTAATAAACATGATCCTCACGCGCAGACGGTGCAGCATGTCGATGATAAACACAAAGAGATGTTACATGTGGTTATCAATAATGAAGTACGCAGACGCCTAGATGAGCATCGAAAACAACTTGAAGATCTTGCCCATCGGGTACACCCGACATGGCGAGATATTACATTAATCATGTGTATTGTGGTAGTCATCCTCATAGTGGCATATGTTATTGTAAAATTTGCTTTGGCAAGTAAATTCAAAAAATTGATCTTATTACGAAAGATGATGTCGGCACATCAACAAACTCCTCAGATTCCACCGGTATACACTATACCAATAGAACAATATGAGCAGTTCAGACGAATAGAGCCGGTGCGACAATCAGAACCAGCAAGACAACAAGGGCAGCCAAGACAGGTTACACCTTAAAATCATGAGTATAACAATTGACTCCGAAACCGGAATATAAGGACATTTTTAGGTAAAAAAATTACTTAGGCAAGTAAGAAAAAAAATAACAGACGCATATCAATAGAACGAAAACAAGTGTACATTCTATCATGCGCAGAACGATCATTCACCAGAATATCGAAAGACATTCTATTCAATTACATCATTTTTTTATCTATGTATAAAAATATTTTTTTGTATATATAAAAGAAGAGACCTTCCTTCCTATTCATTTCATACAGGTTTTTGTTAACCTCTAAAGAAGAATTCGAAACCGGTCAGGTTAATAAAATAGAAAAAAACGGATCACCCATTGTTATTGTCTCATAACCGAAAATTTCAGAAAATGTTGATTGACAGTAAAGAGTGTGCATTCAGTGATGGACTTTTTTGATGTAGTTCAGAGATTGTAAGGAAATACGTGTAACTTGGTACAGTACTAATTTTGTCGTAGAAAATGATACAGATGCTGGTAGTATAGACTCTTGGATATTTGACCGTGAGCTTATCCTTGTAATCGATCCTTTTACAAGTGGAACCTTAAGTAATTTGCACTCCTATTGCAGTAATGTCTTTTTCTGCTAATAACGGTCTCAAAATGTACTTACACAGTGGTTTAGTAACTTGATTTTTTGCATAAATTAGCCTTTTTCGTTTTCTAGAACAATGCTTTTTGACAGTTTTCTTGAAAAACGTGATAATAATGCATCTATTGTAACATTTCCATACGAATTTAGATAAAGGTGTGTTACCAATGTTGTAATATTATGAAGTGGTCTATCCTCATACACCTACTGTCACTCCCGCCCCCCCCCCAAAAAGGTGAGGATGAAAAGGTGTCACCTGCCCCTTGTTGGCACTCCAAGAGGTGCCAATAGTCATTCATCCAAAATAATTAGCATTAAAAATCTAACGTTATCAGTTTACAATGATTCATATGAAAAATATCAATGCTGAGGATTATTTTGTCGATGTTCCTCTAGATTTATCAGATGCCAAAGTTTTATTCAAATACCACAAACCATTCTTTCAGCTATATTCAGCCAGCTTTGAAAAGCTTCTAACTCGCTGAAAAACAACGTAAATGACTTGAAAATTTCAAAATAAAACTACTTTGGTTCTGGCAACTTGGTGATAGTATCAATCACAAATAATTCTCTTGTTTCCGACGTTCTTTAGAAAATTATTTGAAAGACTAAAATAGTTTTTGTAAGTCGTGTTATTTCATGTTTGTCAAGATATAGAACACCCGTAAAAGGTCGTACCCTGAAGTTTTTGAGTCATTCATATTGTTTTTCAGTGAATTATGAGCTTTAAAACGAGCTGAAAATCGCATAATGTGATCCGGTTCTGAATCCTTTCCGAATAGAACACATAGCAATAATACTCATTATAGTGGAAAACGTATGTTTCCTCAGTTTTTAAGGTTACCTACTAGTCTGAGGACTTCCAAGCCTAAACCGCTGAAAATGAAATTCTTGCTTGGTTGCCTCTAGAAAATCTTGAGTTATCTCCTCATGCAAAAAACAAACATAGTTCAAGTTTCAGAAATCGAGTTTATTCCTTCTTATTTGAAAAATCAGATTTGTCTCACTAGAAATGAATTTGAAAAATTTGATGTTTAAAACGATGCTGAAAATCGGAAATGTGTCAACATTTTTCGATACAATTCTCATTCCTTTTTTCACTAACATAAATCTATTTCAAAGGTAAGTCCACAACTATCCAACTTTATTCCGAGATTGTTTGTAGCTACCTACTTCCAGGTGTTGAATCTAAACCGGAAGGTATTGTGGGTCTTTGAACGAGGTTTCCAGTTGTTAATATATTCCAGTCGATTTTTAATTTAAAATAAATTCTATATGGATGACTTTTTTGCTCATACTGTATATTCTAGCGTCACAAAAATGTAAGGAGGTATCGAAGAGAAACTGAAGTTTGTCAGAGTTTAAATCTTTTATGGATCTATGTTCCAGTCGCTGGTTCCCAACGGAGGAATACGCCCCTGATCACCGCTTGCGCCACTCATGCCCAAACTTGTATCAGAGGGTAGCTGCTGCATATCAGATGGACCAGCTTGTTTAAAACTGGATATTCCACTTTGACCGGTCGAGCCACTTGTTCCACTCGTTCCACCAGCTCCATGTGTATCGTCGTCACGCGTGGCTGCTGATGTTGATGCTGCTGTGAGACCAGTCGTTGCCATAGTTTTCGTTCAATATTCAAAGTAGTATATAATAATTAAATAAACGTGTCGTGTTCAATCTCTGTTTCAAAATAATAAAGAAGCTGTTTTATATTACCTTGCAAATATAGATGATCATTGAGAGAAAAAAGAAAAAAAGTCAGGCATCGTTCGCATCTCACAAAATCAATGTTAATGGCCTTTTATGAGTAAAAGATGGATTCTCATCCATTTACTATGAACACATGATGAGGACAAAAGCGTAAAAAACAATATCTTAATATGTGAATGACATCATGAAGGGCAACAAATAGATTTCTTTTATTTCTTTTACATAGAAGAAAACAATATGTACTTATAAAAAACACTATGGCGTCAGTTGATAAAAAAAGATGCAGAGTAAAGCAGTAGCCGCCGTACTTATCCTTTAAGTTTACACAGTGTTGCCTTACTATTGACAGAGCTGATGATCAAGGGCGTAGTCTCCCGTTGGGAACCAGCGACTGATACATACGTCCATAAATGTATTTAAACTCTAAGAAACTTCAGCTTCCTTTTATGTCTATTTATATCTTTGTTGTTACAATATACAGTCTGGTGACGGTCTGTATGATGGTCACTAACTGAAGGCTCTCAGTGAATTCTCCTAGAAGAGAGATGTGTGTGTTTATTTGCCAAGTTAAAACATATAGTCGGCGTCAAAATTGAGCAGAACAAAATAAATTGTTGAAAAACAAAACTATCAAATAGCACAAAAGCAGAGCACTCATACTGGTACAGACACAATATTTTGTTGCTTTATTAGTTGATCAGCGAAGTAATTGTTGAAGATCTGTGGTTTAATTTAGGTAAGCATCAGTGTACGAAAAGAGAAGAAGTAATCTTTGTTTAAAAATAGAAAAAGAACGTTTAAATACACGAATGAGTTTTTGGAAGCAGCCAAAAAAATCGGAAGAAACTTTGAAAATATGTTGGTATCGAGACACCAATAACTCAATATGTCGATTTCAGACACTTGCTGTGGACTGAAGCACAGCCATAGATACGCTCATATGGTACATCGAGAAGAACCCGTTGAATCCTGATGAGACCATACCGAGAACGAATATTTTTTCTAACAGCGAAAGACAGGATCACGAAAAGTGCATTCACCAGAAATCGAGAAAAAGAATTCCAAGTCCAAATAATAACAACTGTAAACTTTTCGTAAATCAGAATAAAAATAACTCGCTAAACTTTGTTGTTGCCAGTCGGTCAGCTAAAAAATGGTCGAAATCAAGCATACAAACAACGGATACACAAAAGTAGAAAATACTCGACGTCGCAAACCCATTGATAAACAACCAAATCGAACAAACATCATTGAAGGCATTCGAAAAACAGAAGCTATTTTGGTTCATTGGGTTTTCAACACCTTACCATTTCCTACTGTTACTACTATCCACTACTATTATTTGATCCCAGCAGTAACCAATGTCGAAGCATGTATGAGTCCTAAATTCAGGTGAGTCAAATAATGATTCCTTAAAGGTAATCGAGATCTAGTTAACGAGATCGAAAATCATCAATTTAAAGAAGGAAGATTTTAGCCTTAATTCATCCCTGGTTCCATTTATATATCAAACTGCTAACACGATGTTGAATTTTATTATTCTAAGCAGCGCGATACATGTAATCGAAAAACAAAACCGTAGTATATCCGGTAAAAATTTCAGGACAGACAACCGCATGAAGCGTTTTTTTCAGCAGCTTGCGAAGCGTATTACGTATTCTTTTTAGTATATTATCAACTTTATCATATCTATCTTTGTCAAAAATGATATTCTCTGGCTTAATACAAAAATGACATCTTGTATTATGTTGGCTTTCTACAGCATTTTTGTCAAATGCAGTATTCCACTACTTACTTTACGATCAAGAAAACTTTATGCTGTGTGTCCGTAACAGATCATTTCGAAGGAAATATCTTTTCTAGAACATTTTTTAGCTTTAATCCATAAATAAAGTCATATAAATAAAGTTTTCACTACGCTGTTAGCTTGCTCATGGTGGAAGAGCGACACCCCACGTAAGTCACAGTTCAAACGATGAAATTTACCAGTTTCGACTGTCATGAGCGGCTGGACTCATGGCGATGAGACTGGTGGCATTTAACAGAGAAGATTGTGTTCTACAGAACCAACATAATACGAGAACTGATCTGCTTTCCATAGTGATATTCACGGACTTTAAAAACCAATGGGTTTTTCACAACTGAATTGTTATAAGAAAAACTTTATTTTATTAAAGCTTCGAGGATACAATTTTGCTCAGTTTTTCATGCTTTTCCGAGTCATGTATAAGAAAGTTATTTTTTGTTAATATTTATGTAAAAACAGTTTCAATTTTTGAAAATTTTGTGCACTTCATGTATAATGTTGTCAAAAGTACCTTTTTTCTAAATGGAATATTTATTACAATTTTGATAGAAAAAACACATCGAATTAATTTATTCTAAGTGTTTTAAAAAAAATAGAAACAATATGCAGGCAAAGGGTGAAATATAACTTTTTATGATAGAAGAGAAATGGTATTATTACAATGACTATAGAAATAAAAATTCTACTAACAAATCATGTTTATGTTTATAAGTTTTCACCGCCAAGTCATGTGCTATCATCATTCTCTAACATCTATGTAATTCATTGAGCATGTAAACTGAAAGAGCCAAGGTATACGATATGCTGCTCCAAAATCTGGTGCATTAAGAAATTTGGTAGTAAGAAGTCTGATAGTTTAAGACCATTACCCTATCAAAAACATAATATTTCCATAAAAAGTCTCTATTGAACCAAGCACGTAATCAGACAGCTTACAGTGTCTACTATCGGAATGTGTCTGATATGAAGCTAACGGAACCTCGGATTCTCGAGTCCTGGAATTGTCGCATGCTGAAACAGTGGGATCCGCGAATACTGAAATCCTGGAATTCATGAATTGTATAGTTGTGGGATACTATATCAGTGGGATCCTCGAATAATAGAATTCTGGAATTCTCGACTACTATAAGACTGGGATCCTCGAATTCCGAAATTCTGCGCTTCCTGAATAGTGTAGTTCTCCGTTACTACAACTGTGGAATGCACGAAACCTGGAATCGTCGAATCCTAAGATTCATGAATCGTATGGTTATCAAATACTATATCAGTGGCATCCTCGAATAAGATAAATCCTGCAATTCTCGAATACTATGACACTGGGATCCTCGAATTCGCGGATACTAGAGATCTGAAAATCTAAAAACCTATAAACCTAGAGAGATGTAAAACATTTTCCCGTGGGAAAATGAAAGAAAACTATGGAATTACACAATCACGTAAACGATGTAGCAGGTACCGCGAGAGTCTGCAGAGTTCACGTATAAGGAAAACGTGTCATTTTTCGTTTTCCCAAAAAGGAAAATTCTTCATGACATCGCTCTTGAAAGAGTATGCATCGATTGCAATGGATATGTTGAGTCAAATTTACTCTTAATCTGTCTATGGATAATTGTGGGCATCACTGTTTAAAAATAAAGTATCTGACGGTAGAGCTTTTTTAAAATAAATATTATAAACGTTTATCGTACGTCTGTTGCCACATTCATTGACGTTTGTAATAGTTAATTCATATCGTCCAAGTTTATTGAGAGTCATTAGTCATGATGAGAGATTTCGTTGGTTTAATGAAATTACGTTCGAAATCTCAACTTTATGTTGAAATATAGATTTTTTTCTAACATTTTTGCTTTTTTTGTGATTTATCTTTTATCTATTGGGAGCTAATTATAGGCGTCGATCAAAAATCATCGAATATTAGTAATTTAATCTTGTGGTTGAAAACCAAAGTTTCCAAGAATACCAGTACACTAAATTAGAAGGTACCTTTTTCTTATACAGTTTTTTAACATACTTTCTTCTTTTCCACTAAGATCTCGTCCACAGTCAAATATCAAAATACTCTCGTCTTCCTTCCGAACAAATACTAGGATTAACATACATTACGTACAAGCTGATAATTATTTATTAAAGCGAGCTATTACAAAAAGTCGATGTAAACGACTTTACTTAATTTTATTTAAACGAAACAAATTTGTTATACACCCAATTGATTGCTAAACGGATTTGACTTTTCTGTAACTAAAAACCGATTATAACAACAAATTTATTTAGTTGTCATTTTATAGTTTAAGCATAAGTTTCTGAATAAATTATACGATAAACGAGGACAATATCATGTACTTTTTACTAATCAGATGTAACGTAACAATTTGAAACGATTATTGCAAAATCTTTACGAATTGTTGTTAAATTATAGAATGTTGTCGTAAAAACAAATTGAGTCGGTTAAGAATTGGGAAAATGCCTTACACTTTCTGCCTTTTACTTTTTTTATACTCCGATCTTTTTAATACAAATAGTCAAATCTTTCTTACTTTTGACAACAACAGTATAATTCTACATGTTCTGTCGTAATGAATGTATCTAGGCCTGAACCCAGGCTATTCGTGAGTATGTACAAACGGTATCTGCAAAGATGTGAACGAATGCCTCTTAGGAATGGACAACTGCGACAGCATGTAGGGAAATTGCACAGACACATTAGGCTCATACATTTGTTCCTGTAATAGTGGATTTCATGCATGATGTTACAATAGTACGTGCACTTGTAGGTCAAAATGCGTACATCGTATTGTCGACCGCTATCATAGCTACAATACGATATATTTGCTAAAGTTTCTTGGCTTACGACGATTGATAAAGATGCACTTCAGTATGTAAGAGACCGTTTTTCCTATCACAGTCTTTTGGCGTCATATCTCTTTTCAAAGAGGACTTATAATTGAGTTTTTAAGAGCAGCAGCTTGTAGAGAATTAAAAATGCTTCTTTATTATATATTATACTTTAATTTGAAGTGTATTTATATCTGAGAAAAATTAAGAAAAGTATGGTGTATCAAGTTTTCAAATTTCTACGACAAAGAGTCATATTTACCTCAGCATGGGTACATGGATGAAGTCATTATGAAAATGATGGGCTCGTCGAGCTCTAAAAGAATAGATACTTATACTTAAAAAAGTTTTGGTTACATTTACGATGTGCGGTTATATCGTGAAACGGGCAAAGTTCCGAACTCTATAACTCAGGAACTAAAGCTTTTTAAAAAGTGTCGGCTACGCAGTGAGTATCATACCGAAGAGATCATATGTCGAGTTCTGATCATATCGACTCTTTGATGGCCGGTACAGATATTGACTCGTAATAGCACACGCGGTAAAATAACAAAAATGCAAATACACTTCAAGATATTCCCGCGTAAAACATCTGGAAAAAGAAAATGAAAACTTGTCCGCTAAGAAAGAAACGCAACTATGTTTAAAACACCGTGGATACATTTCTTCATTTAAGTGCGACTCTCTTTTGACATCGCCGCTTTGACTACTTTTGCGCTGGATGAAAAAAATTTGAAGTATCTTCTAAATAAATTTAAAGTAGATAAAACGGTTTGATAAGAACAGCTAGAATAAGAGAATAAAAGCAACAAAATAAAAGTAGAATCAATAAAAGATGATATGAAACGTATACAAAAAGTGAGCTGAAGGTAATTTTGTCCCGTTGTAATTTTGTAACTCGAACTAATGGAAAAACACAGTAGTGTTAGGTCATCATGATATAACACTGTTTAGTAGACGAATAATGACTTTTCTTCTTCATTCCAGTTTTATATCATGTATCGTTCTCTTCTTTCTATTTCACCGACAAAACAAAACTTTTTTGGTCTCGGTCCCGGGGCGTTTTTATGGCCCCAGTTTTTAATAAAGTTTGCATGACGTGGGATGAAAGTTCAATGCCTAGAAAAGAACTGTAAGGCTTCCTGACGATTTTCTACAACATTTCTGTTTAAGTATGAAGAAAAGACCGAGTTTTAGCTGATTTTACGCAAGTGTCAAAAGAAATCTTAGTTACAGTGTCAGTCCTGGTAAAAAAACTTGGTTGGTCTCGCCCATGTACACTCTAGCATATATCGCATTTTCTTCTTTTATTTCATCTTCTTGATCTATTTAGTCATCGATACAGCAAAAATTCATTGTTCTACACGTGGACAGTCGTTTAGCACAATGAATTTTTGCTATATCGATGATTAAATAGATCATGACGATGAAATAACAGAAGTTGTGACATCCCCCTGGCCAGAATAGTTAGACTCGGTATTTCGAATAAATTATTACTAAAAATTAACATTTTGGGAAGAGTAATTATAGATTCAATTAATCAAAACTAAGTGTGTAATCTCGAAGTATGTGATAGGATCTATCACCTTGTGCTTTCCCAGCCATGATTGGATATTATTTAATTACAAATATTTGGCACATGATTTATATATCCACGTATAACGGCTTGTGGAAGTGCGTTCCATGCTTGCTGAACTAAACGTTCTAAACGCTGTTGAGAGTTTCGATGGTTTCTCTGCACGTATCGATTCATCCAAGACAAAACACTCTCAACAACGTTGAGATCAGGACTAACAGCGGGATAGTTGTCTACGCATCTGATAGCGTTACTTAGTAACCAATCATCTGCTAATGCCGTGTGCGCCCTTGTGGGACGATCATGTATTAAATAATATTCTCTTAGAAGACGTAGATGTGTATTCAGTGCAGCTTGCAGATGTCGAACGTACGTTGTAGTATTAGTTCGACCACGAATGAATACTAAATTCGATCGACCATTATACCAGACTGCACCAAACGCTGCGACGCGAAACTGAACTTGACTTTGGAAATGTGTTGGTTGTGGACGAACATGCAGAAGCCAGTAAACTAAACCAGAAACGTCAACTTCAAAGGCTTTTTCATTACTGAAGACGATATTGTTCCATCGAGCTGTTGCATAAGCAGCGTTTAGATCGTTTAGTTCGGCAAGAATGGAACTCACTTCCTCAAACCGTTATACGTGGATATATAAATCATGTGCCAAATATTTGTAATCAAATAATATCCAATCATGGCTCGGAAAGCACAAGGTGATAGACCCTTTCACATACTTCGAGACTACACACTTAGTTGGTGCGACTTTGAATGAGAGAAAAAGAAAAATTCATTTACTCGAAGTAAACATAGATGTCGTTGTGTTTACCTTTTGCTTTTCTGGTTCATACAGGGCACAATTCAAACGAAAAATTTCAAAAAGATGATGTGAAAAAAATCAGTTTTGCGACGATCAAAGTAGATCACTGTCCGATTTTTCATTGTAGTCGCTGCATATTTGCGATATATCGCTGCATATCTATATAGCACCCAGACATATAAGGTGCCGAAAATGCAAACTTGCAGCAAAATTTATTTTTCGCTTTTTACACACGGTTGAATAGAGATCAAGAATATGTGTCTTTTAATTTCTTTGGAATGATTTTTATGGGGAAATCTCTCAACTTTTGCGAATAGGCGATGTTTTTACAAATCGCCAGCTTTGTCACTCTTCTTAACCCTTTACCCCCTCTTGGTCACTGGAGTGACCATTTGTAGAACAATTGCAGAAACTAAAGGAAACATCGCATTCAAAAACCATAAGAACCTTTTTTATAGCAAACTTCATGGGCAATTGCTTGGCAAAAAGAACATTTCTCTTCATTGCTTCGTTACAGAAATATCGGGTCTACAAAATCAATAATTTTGAAAAATGAAAAAAATCGAAAATTTTGAAACAAAATGTTCTCTACTCGTAGCGAACAGAGATCTTGTGAAATTGCTGTGTGATATTAGTTGATGAAGAAGCCCTCTGGTCAATTAAATATGTTTCGAAAGTTTCATAAGAGCTTCGATAATTACACATACAAAGGGACACAATTGACCATGTAGCCACTATGTGGCAGATGGAGGGTAATCAAGAACGGAGTTAATACATGTATTATAAAGCTTAACGCATGACAAGTCGAAATCGTATTTATGA
>CAJNOQ010007287.1:0-12509 GCA_905250885.1 Didymodactylos carnosus
GAGCAATTTGCGGCCATCCCAAGTATATTTAAATTAACAAATTCCTTTTTGATTAGTTTAAAAAATTCAACTGAATACTGTTGATGATTAATATCGTGCAAAAGTAGAAATTGAACATTTACCCAATCATAACGCATCGTTTGTGTCAAATAATTTTGTTTATAATTGAAAAATGTGTTCGGAATATAAATAAGAGTTTCATATTTAAATGGTAAACTGAACACCTGACAACAATAATACAGACCATTATGAATCGAATTTATGAAACAACCAATCTTCCATCCTGTTCGAAGCCAGTACTCAGACTGAAATGTTTTTATAATATTGTCAGTTGTTGGATTTGAAAGTATAAAATCAGACGATATAGTAAAGATAAAATAAAATTGAAAATCAACCAAATTTTCAAGATTTGACAAGGAGCTATGATTCTCTAAAAAATGAAAAATTATTTGTGATGAATAAATAATTAGCTGAATCTTCTAATTATACTCATTTGCAGTACGTCAGTTATTACAAATCCTTATATTCAAGTAGCATATGCTAAATGGTAGCAGATAGAAGGAAGCATCCCGATTTTCTCGCAGCCATATTTTAACAAGTTACAATCAGATGTGTATATTTATAGGTTTATGACGGCGGTAACGGCATCAAGTAGTTGTGTAGTATATTCAATTGACTTACGTGTAAGATAATAACCATCAATGAACTGTTGACGGTCGAAACACATCATATTTACTGATAATCGTTCTAATTTACGAAATAAACTCAACAGAGAATTAATTCGATTATAGCTTTTGGCTATTCCTCTAAGAACAAAATAGAATTCAGTCAAATAATGAAATCTATTCGATATATTCAAATCTTCTGTGGCGTCCATTTTGTCAACTGTAACATCCACATATTCAATGACTGGCCAGCGGTTTAGTAATGAAAGAAAATCATCATAATTTTTCAGTATTACTGTTAATTTTCGACGTGCCAATGACAAACTATATGGTTGATTTTGTAAATCCGGAATTGATTCTTTGCATTTTATGTTCAAAATTGTGATTATTGATTGATCACAAAACAATATCACTTCAAATATTTCATCGGACTTCAAATTAGCTATTTCAAGCTTCAAGCTGAATAATGATCGAAACGACTGAATAGAATACATGAACAATCGACCAATGTCAAACTGTTTAACAATTTCGAAATGTTTCAAATGAGGAAATAATTGAGTAATGGATTCTGAGTGCAACGAAAGTATTTTTTCAAGTGTTTCAATATCATTTAATATTAAACTCTGAATATTTAATCTAATTGACGGGAGTAATATAGTGCAAAAATATTCAACAATAGACGAATTAGCGTTTGTCAGATCGATTTCCCGCATATATCTCTGAATTATGAGATGATATCGTTTGCTTACACAGAAAAATGAATATAAAACATGAATCGACGGTAAACGGTCCATTATCATCAACAGAATCTCATTCGGCATTCGACACAATATTGATGAGTTATCGTCGCACTAGGTAGTTATAAGAGAAAAACATACGTTAGCATTTACTTCAGTTAGAACAAAACTAGATTCTTACACATGACTCAATATGAAAACAACTGATGAATTCTTGCTATGAACATATTTTCGAAAATTAAGAATGTATCTTCGGTTCATTCACGTCTCAATTTGAAACTGTACCAATAGTTTGGTATTTATCGTGCTACAAAATTCTAATCGTATAGAAATCGCATGTGTTTTACATCGACTATTTTTTATCAGTTCATAGAAGAGATACCTTGCTGTCAAAGTTAATAAACGAACGCAAACACCGACGCTAGACAGCAATGAAGTGAGATCCTTCATAGACAGTGAGCTACTAGAAACGCCTTTAAAAAGTTTCGCCCCATGGCACTTGCTTTAAAATTTATGAATTCTTTTATTTTCTTGCCCAAAGAGTCCTAAAAATCCTAAAAGTTCAGTAACTTAGCCAAAACAAGGAACTAGGAGCTGAAATTTCTTCTTACTATTAAGATAAGACTGTTACTATAAAAGAAACTTTTTGCTTTCTATTCCAATTAGTCGAGATTATCGATTTTCTTTTCTCTTAGCGAAAATCATGTGATTTCTACTATTCCTGTTAAAAAAACTCGAAGACTGCAGTAGCAATGATCTGCAGTTTTTACTATCAACTGGAAATTTTCTATATTGCGTCAGATATCGCTCTTCAAAACCTCAAGACTTGACAAAAAAACTGTCTTGTAGATTGACGTCTAACGAACCTAGCTACATGACAGTGAAAACAGAAGATTAATTGATAGCGCGGTCACTGAATCCTTGAAATAGTACTCACATGCATTCTATTTTGAAATGGATAGTAGAAATGCTGCACATGCGATAGCACGCTGAACCTAAAATATGAAAACTGTCGTTCAAATCTGGATAGAACCTGGATAGAAACAGTTGATCTCTCATCGTGGATATGCACCATTGGTCCAACACCAAACATAAAATCAGTTACTAATTACACTTGATTGAATTAATGAAAAAAAGGCTAAAAGTCTGATCTGCTAAAATCATTTCAACTTCGATCTAGTCTACTAGTTCGATAGAATTGCTTCCACAGTCTACAATCCCAGCACTAGAACATGGAAAGACGGCTTCAGTTTTTCTTAAAAGCCGCCAGTAACTAAAACTGATAATACCAACACCAGCATCAAGAGTGAAACTTTCCTCTATAAACTGTGATTCAACTTCAAGAATTTATAGATTGCAGTTACTCAAGGCGAGCGATCTTATCTATCCTGTTTTACAAGTGCTGATCAAACGGCCATCCAGAAAAAAGTGCTTCCTGTTCGGACTTTTTATCAAATTTTTGGCGGCTTTTCTTCTGGCCTTGAATACATTGCAAAAGAATCACAATCAATAATTATCGATTGAAAAAAAATTCCAAGCCTGATACGTTAAAACTACACCATTATTACAAACTGTACTTTTAACGTATCAAGCTGGAATTTATTTTCAATCGATAATTATTGATTGTGATTCTTCTGAAATGTAATGAAGGCCAGAAGAAAAGCCTGCAAAAATTTGATAAAAAATCTGGACAGGAAGTACCTTTTCCAGATGACCGTTTGATCAGCACGTCTATAACAGAATGATTCACAGAAAGACCAGGAAAAGAAGGAAGGTCGGCCTTTCTTGCTGGTCCATCTTTCGTCGCTAGAGGCCTAATATTTTATAGGCCATAGGCCGTGTTTTGTTCCTTCATATGTGATGGGTGTGTAATCTTGGAAAAAAAAGAAAGTATCATACGAAGTTTTTCAAAGAGAATGATGTTATATATACTGTATATCGTCGCAAAATTTCTCTGGTACACATGGCTCATCGATCTAATGATATCATGCAAGATCTTATTTGAAAAGTCCACTGAAAGGTGAGATTAAAGCTGTACTATCACCACTATCAAAGAGATCTTGTTCATTAAACATTCACACAAAACGAAAAAAGCTATTTTAAAATGTCTCATAAAAGCTTTTTGAAAATGATCTATTTCATTTTTAAATATATATAATTCTCTAGTTGGCCTTCCTATAATGGACTAGTCCGTTAACTCTTAAACAGCGAGGCAATGGATGATAACGACAAAATTGTTTCAAAATAATTTTCACAAACGATTAACAACCGTATTATGATGTCATGTGTTGCTGTCAAAACTATTGGGTGAACTAAGTAATGTGTGTTTTAATGCGACGTATCCTTATGAATATTAATAACGAGAAAAAAAGGAAGGAGACAAATATACATTTTTGCTCAGAGAATAGAGAATACACATTTTCTGTGTAAGAGAAAACACACATTACTTAGTTAACCTAATACCAGGGATGGTCGGTTCTCGTGAAGAATCGGAACCGCGGTTCTGTAGACCGTTCATTTCTTTTTGAACCGAGACTTTTTTGACCATGGATAATACAGTTTTATTTCGAGAAACTATATTTATGCGGATTTTGAGAAGAACTGAAGCCATCTTTCCATGTTCTAGTGCTGAAATTGTAGACTGTGATGCAGTTTTATCAAACTAGTAGACGGGAGCGAAGTTCAAATGATTTTAGCAGGTCAGACTTTTTTTAGTTTTCAGAGCTTTTTCGTTCTCAACGATTAAACATAGTAAGACAGAATTCAATAGTGAGAAGTATAAACAAAAAATTATTTCTCATCCTTACCTGAGCAAAATCCTGTGCCTGATTCAGGATAAAGATGGTGGATAAAACAGTTTACAAATACCACAACTGATTCCAAAGTTTGATATCTTAGATTAAAATACTGAACAAGTAGATTTATTTGGATCTAATTGGGAAAATATATTTATCGATGCTTGTAAGTTGTTTGCTTATATTTGCATATAAATGATGTTCTTCATTTTTAAATATATATAGTTCTCTAGCTGCCTTTCTTATAATTGACTAGTCCGTTAACTCTTAAACAAAGAGGCAATGGATGATAACGACTAAATTGTTTCAAAATAATTTTCACAAACGATTAACAACCGTTTTATGATATCATGTGTTGCTGTCAAAACTATTGGGTGAACTAAGTAATGTGTGTTTTAATGCGACGTATCCTTATGAATATTAATAACGAGAAAAAAAGGAAGGAGACAAATACACATTTTTGCTCAGAGAATAGAGAATACACATTTTCTGTGTAAGAGAAAACACACATTACTTAGTTAAACCAATACTAGGGATGTTCGGTTCTCGTGAAGAATCGGAACCGCGGTTCTGTAGACCGTTCCTTTTTTTTTGAAGCGAGACTTTTTTTTACCATGGACCCAAGCATGAATTCGTAAGCGAAAAAATCTAGATACACTTGCTGGGGTATCGCCCGATACTCCAGCAAAAGTATCTAGATAAAAGAGTGAAAAATATCGGGTCATCTAGATGCATCGGGTTTTACTCGATTACATGATGCAATATCCGATGCATCTAGTAAGAAATTATGATTGATAGAAAACAATAAGAACTAGGTATATCTAGCGATTAAGCGTACGGTTCGTCTAGCTGTTTAAAAAAAAGAATCGCTGGATATAAAAAGCGTTAGAATTAGTTGTAAATCGTGGTGCAAAAAAAGGAAGAAAGAAACATAGCTCGTGCAGAGATTCGAACTCTGTACCTAGAGATCAGTAGTCTTCTATCTACGCCATTGTACCACACGAGCTTACATAAATAGATATACATTTTTCATTCTCACCTTGTTATTATGGACAGCGATAATTTAAAATAACGAATTAACAACAATAAGCGTTTCTCACCATGATGGAAGCATTTATTAGACTTGAGTCTAGAACATGAAATGCTGGAAATTTAATTTCTTAAAATTTTTCTACTGGTGTTAGGTCTCTAAAAGTTGATCTTCAGACTAAAAAGTGGTGTTTTGTGCTTTTTATCTTGAAGATCTAGTTGTACAAAGCTGAGCCTGGCAGATAAAATTTAGAAAACTAAATTTGCTATACATTCTGTTCCAAACTCAAACTTGAGAAGTACTTTGTTCGTGGTGGGAAACTACAAATTAGCTGATTTTTCCGAATTTTCACTGTGAAGGAGATGTTTTCCAAACTTGAGCCTAGAAGATGAAAGTTAGAAAATTAAATTTCCTCAATTCTATCTGTTAAGCTCAGTGTTGTACAACTTGAGCTTCACGGTGCAAAATGGTAACTACTGTTTCTCCTCATTTAGAACAAGCTGATTTCTCACTAGTTGCATCTAGCTGGAAATCGCTTTACACTAGATGCATCCCTCGATTTCAACGATAGAATGGAATGGAATTGACTTAAACCGGTGTTCAAGCAGATGAATCGATCGATATATCCCACGATGCATCGCCCAATACATTGTACGATATATCGGCAGCTTTATCGGGCGATTTCACACGTGTCTCATCTGCAGCCGATATACAACTAGATTCATCTTCCGAGATATTGCCCGATGAATCGGGTTAAAATCGCTACTAGATACATAACTAGATACATCTAGAAAAGAATCGGCTATATTTAGATGTATCGGCCGGTAACCCGATTCAACTTTTTCTCTTTTTTACGCATCTAGATGTATCGCGTTTTGTATCTAGTATATCTAGCTGCATCGGGCGATACCCGATACATTTTTCATGCTTGGGGATACTACAGTTTTATTTCGAGAAGCTATATTTCGCGTTCATAAGGTATACTTGTGCGCAACTTCTTTTACATGAGATCTTCTATAAATGGCAAGTTAATCAGGATTCAACAAAGATTGAGATGTGTTATTCGAGAAAATGAGCCAACTGTTAACTTAATAGTTTGTCTGATCTTAAAACTGTTACGGTCAAGCGATAGAAAAGTACAGAATTGAAAGAAAAAGAACAGACGATCAAATTTGTATTTCCCCAAGTAAATATCACCTATGTGAAAAATCTAGATACATTTCGTCTGTAATCGGGCGATACACGACTAGTTGCCGTCTAGATTACTAGTTGGAAAAGAGGCTTTTAACTAGATGCGTCTGCAGGTGCATCTAGTAATAACTAAATCGATCGATTATCGGGAGATAAATCGATAGTTGCAACTAGAAAAAATCTAGTAATCGTCCGATTACTCGATTTCCATTGTCGTTACACAGTAGGTGCAATCGAGTAAAAATCTAGTAATCTAGGAGAATCAGGCGATACTAGATTTTTTTTTGACGCTTCGGTCGCTTTTTTATATAATTTTTTCTAACATTTATAATTGCGGAGCAGAGTTTTCTCTTTGAAATGAGGTCTCTTCCAAATCTCTGCCACTTGTCCCTCAAGAACTGTAGAATTCTATAGATTGTCTAAAATGCGGTGTGATTAATAATACTTTCTCTATATTAATTAACTTATTTCTTTTAGATTGTATGTGAGACTAAACCTCATTATTTTATACAATATGAGAGAAAGACAAAAAAATATTTTCGAGGCTTTGCCTTTTCATTAAAACAGTCTGTTTTTTGCTTCCCCTTTTCTTCTTTGAAAAGAACAGAATGCTGGAATCTTATCATTTATTCGTTTATCATACACAATGTCACAGAGATTAACGTCATAGAATAATCTTGAATGTTCTTTCTATTATGAATCTTTCCTTTTGTCTTTCAATCTTGAGGTTTCTGTTCTAATCTGAGTTATAAGAAATAAATGAAAACGTAGTAGTTGTCAATCAACAATCATATGAACATTAAAACTGTGTGATCGCACAATAGTAGTGATTTTTTTATACTGTGCGTTTCGACAAAACAAGACAAAACAAAAGGACAAATGTATCTTACATACGGTATTTCACTGGAAGTCCCTTTCGAAATTCGCTCAAGACGTCAGTAAAATTCGATGATAATCCTACTAAAACAAGAACTTGGTGAGATTTCAAGCCTGAGTGTTAATTATGCATGGCGTTTTATTAACGTGGATTAAGAATTTATTCAGTGGATTTGATTGATGACGTTTGTTCTCACACATATTGGAAAATATGTGTATAATATGTTTTCTGAATAAATTTTATCTCTCTAGAATGACAGTAAGAAGCATTGTTGCTTTTTCTTAATGGTCATTTGGTTTCCCAATGATGACACAAAATCAAAAGCTTGAAATAGATTAGTGGGCTTTCTTAAATCGAGAACCTGGATCCGTGGGAACGGGTATGAGAATGCCCCGTACCTGGGACCCATTTGACCCCATCCCAAAAATGAAAAGAATTCCAGGTTTAGGATTCAAACCCACGAATATATGTATGGTATAAACATAGAGTATACTTACATATTCGCCTTAACTCTTTAAGCTAACCGGTATGTCATTCATTCATGAAATGAAAAACGTCCGCTACAGCCGTCAAATCAGTGTGAATTCTTCTACTTCTTTTTGACCTAGACATACATTAGACAATTGTTTTCTCTGTTTTCTTCTTCACTCCTAATTATCGACAGACAGAACGAAATAAGACTATATTGTAGAATTGTTTCTGTCTGCGAAATATATGAATCTCTGTCAACTAACTCAAGTTAGACTATTTAGATAACCGACGACTGGAGAACAATGAAGTTCGTTGTACTGAATATCGTTCTTTGCCGAGAGAAAAATATATAGGTCTCTCTCGCCCATTTCCGATATATATACATTAGTCTATAGCATTCTGATCAGTTCATCTCATTCTTTACTCTTCATCCACCATTTCTCAATCGTACACATTCCTCTGCTATTTTAAAGAAAACGTCGCCATGGATAACACATTTCAACAACAGGAGTCTCCAAAAAACTGGTGCAAACTCTCCACATCTCAGTTTCACCAAATCATGAAACAAGAACTGGGTATTTCATTCACATCCTTTCTTCAACTCTTCGGCTACGATTGTGCTGAAGTCTTCTTAGCCATCGAGAGCAAAGAAGACCTTCTGAAAGATGTTCATGACTCATTCAAGACATTCAATATAAATCAGAATCGGTATTTTTCCGTATACGTGGAATATCAAACAGTCGTCTTCTACCCTGGTTTACAGAAGAAGTTGGAATTGTTTGCTGACAAATTATACCAGATGAAGGCTGACCAACATTTGGAGAATGCAGCAGCAGAAATGAAAAAGAGCGTTGACAGCGTTGGAAAGGTAAGACTGTTTTGGGTGGTTTTCTTGAGAAAGCAGCTGAGACAACGAACCGAAAAGAATTTTTACATGGCTGACGGAGCGGCTGTCTTCTAAACCGTTGTTTCTGCTTGTAGGCCACCGAAGCTAGTAAGGCCTCGAAGACAATGACTTGTGGTGATAGTAGTCAAGGCTGCCTAGGCCGCCTTTTCTTGTATTTGATGCTTATCGTTGTCTTATTCATGGCATCTGGAATACAGACTTATTATTTGGGAGAAGATGTTTGGAAGTTAATCTCAGCTGTTACAACGGTAAGTCGGAATCGCGTCGAGTGATTTGCTTTTGAACAAACAAAGTGTCATGCTAGTACCAAAGAGCGTGTAATCCTTGAAAGAACTTGTTGACGCTTCCCATCCCACTTACAATTCATTTTTAAAAATGGTAGGTTAAATAAGATGTGTTGCTATTCTTTCTCTACTTTAGGATACTTCACTGTGGACATTTCTTGCCTGCTGGGTCTTAAGTGGTTTTTTTATGACAGCAATTTCACTGGGACTACTCGTCTACTACTGCTATCAGCTGTACAAAACATTAGTGACGGCAACAAAACGTAACAAATACTGAAACGAGTGTGGAATAGAAATGATATCAGATGATGACAGCTAAGGTGTTTCTCTTTCTTAGTTTCGTGTATCTGTGTTGACGTAGTTTCCTTGTAAATAAACATACACCAAGAAAAATAACAAGTGAGTGAGTTTTTGAGAGAAGGCCAAACTCAAAATGACCAGCCTCAAGAAAAGCTTTTGGCTTCAACCACTTTTTGTTGCTGCCATTTGCTAATCAAGTGACTATAATGCTGCCGTTGGTACTACTACCGGGCTTGTTACTTCTTCATACTTTGTTCCAATTTTAATCGACACTTCAAAGGGAAATGACTGTGCTTTTCCTTATACCTCCTGCAGATTAAGTCGCCATGACCGATAGCCTTTTACATTTCTATCTAGTGCCACCTTCGCTATCGCTGGTTTAGAAAGAGTAAAAAGATAAAGTGTTCGAGAAGTTATAAAGTTATGTATAACCGATTTACAAGTTACAAAAGAAGCGAACCAATATTCTCGAAAAGAACAAAAGGGTTTTATTCTACCTTACAAAATCACGTAAGAAGAAAATACTCCCAACTGATGGGTGTCATTTCATTTATTTCTGTTCTCATTTTAATGGTGTAACGGTTTATAGTGCACACTAGCTGTTCTTTTTGCTGATTCCTACTATCATTTCCTACTATCATTATTTTATCTATAATAAAAAAGAAGAGTAGCTTTCATATCTATAATAAGTTATCATACCAACTCTCTTTTGGGTTTACAATTGAGATAGATAATTTTCAAATGAATAGAGAGAATATATATTTAAAAACAGCAGCACATTGTTCTTGCACTGTACGCTAATTGCCCACCCAAGATTGCAGCATGTAACTAACTTCGCGTTAGTTACCAGAGTAAATACGTGCCTCGCCATTAAACAGATTTTGAAGTGTGAACACTCTCTTAGTGTAAAACGCAATATATTCTCAGTTGAGCACATCCATGGTTACATTAGAAATAAAAAAACGTTTTGCTGCATAGGTTATCATACTCCATTTCTTTGTCTGCATCTCGTCGCTGCTTAGAAAAATTTTGTTGAAACGTCGAGAAAAATAATCACCAAATTTTTTAATAATCATTTTTTTTTCATCCCCTATTATCGGATGTCACAGAAGTTTCGCAACATCTTATGTTTTTCGAATATTTCGGCCTAGATAGAACATAGATTATTTAATCTGCTTTCGAAAGATGCGCAATTTAATTCTCTACAAAACTGGTGTTGACTATGTTTTGCAATAATGAAGTTCTAAATTTTTAAAGGCCAAACACTTCGATGGAATCAAGTTCAACCACTTGATTCTCAGAATGTTTTGCGAATGTTTTTCTGTGCTAACGACAAATACTAAGATCAGGTATTCATTTTTCGATAGTGCATCAACAGCTCTTTCAAAGATATATAATACCTTCTCGATCTGGTATCTGTTGCCGTAGCAAAAGTTCTTTTATTTAATTTTGATCATGAAAATCGCTTCTTTGCAGCAATTAACCATTTCCCACTCCTATAAAAATGTTTGTTCACTGTTTTTGTGGTAGGAAGAAAGGTAAATAGTAATACGATTAATTATACGAAAACGATTTACCTTTCTTCCTAGCATAAAAACAGTGAACAAACATTTTTATAGGAGTGGGAAATAGTTAATTACTGAACTGAACCGGAACTGTCCCATCCCTATATTCAACTATAATGAGAAATCGAAAAATAAAATCCTGCTTAATGTTTGAATTACTGGCAGTTTTTTTTATTATGCGCGGGTTTATTGACCGCGTTCTGGAGCGCTTGCAAAGATAAGAGAATATACGAAGAACAGTCACAAAAAAAGGATAAGATCGAGCAACATATAACGGCTAACCATTTATATTAATGATAGAAGGCTGAGCATACAGAAATACAGGAAAAAGAGGAACAACAAAAAAGTAAAAGTAGTAAATAATAAAAAATTGTATCTTACTACAGTTTTAACAAACAGACTCTAACCATTTAACGAGGGAAGATTCGCGCTTACGTACAGTTATACCAATGCACACTTAAAAAGGAAAGTTGAGCCCAAATCTGTTTCATATAACTTCGACAACCTTTTAGAAATAATATACCTTTTTATATATTGAACCAAGGTAGGTTCTTTTATTAACCTTCTTTTATGACCTCAAAGATATCCTCAGCCTTTATAAAATGTAGATAATACGAAGACCCACTCGGTATTTTCTAAGGAATAATTCTTGTTGCGTTAGAGGAATTAGCGGAAAGAAGGGAAATATCCAACTAAAGAATGGGAACGAGTAAGCGAAAAAACACGATCGTGGCACATTAGATGATATTTGTCTATTCCTATTTAACAATTTAGTTTAATATACGATTTATCTATATTTTCCGGATATTTTTCAACAGAGTGCTTTAAGAAGAGTTTACTTGTTGATATAAAGCCTAGATATTAAAATTCGGAGATCATTTTTAGTTTACCATCGTTAATATAAACATCAATACACAGTATTTTTACTTGCGAATAAAATAACTGTCCAACTGTTTTCGAGAGGTTAAGGGATTGTTTCCATTGAATGGAGTACTCGTTTATTCTCTCACATACCTTCGAGCCTTTCTCACTCAAATAATCCAACATTTTCTGTAGTTTAACAATTATAGAAGGAGTTATCAAAACTGATAGATCGTCGATTACTAAATCTGAAGGAAAAAAAAAATTATAAATAAGTATGGGCTTAAAGAACTACCCTATGGTAGGCCTATTTTTAACTCAAACAAATTTGTTTTAAATTTACCAAAAAACCACATAAACTTTTCTCTCTTCTTGCCAATATAACACTAATCTTAATAAATATAAAGGAATACCAAGGCGGAAACGTTTTACCATTAAATCAACATACCAGACCATATCATAAGCCTTGATATAGCCAAAATATATAGATAGCCTATATCCAACTATGATAAAAAAATCGAAAAATAAAATCTAGCTCGATGTTTGAATTGCTGGCACTTTATGTAATATCGTGTATAGGTAATGAAATCTCAGTAAATTACAACAACTAAATATAATGAATTTATATGTGAAGAATTATCCAAATATATTTTAGAATTCTCTGTGATGGAAATTCACAGATTATTCATATTTCAAACAAATTTTAGTGCTCTATGTGCTATATTAAATAGTTCTACTCGTCAACTACATCTAGGATGTTTAGACAAAAACGTTATGTGTTTTTTGCTACTGTGCAGTTAACTAGTTCGTTAAAAACTCGTCGAAT
>CAJNOQ010007288.1:0-12507 GCA_905250885.1 Didymodactylos carnosus
TCACTTGAAATTATCTTAGTGTCATCAGAAACTATATTTGACTATGACATTAAACCGAACCAGCGTGATTATTTCGAGATGCCCATTGAATTTCGAAGAAATCAGGATAATGAAATAGATGATTTTAAAAGTGATATGTGGTGAGCTTATCGTCATATTAAAATGAAAATTCCCGTTAAAATATGCGAATACTCGCTCCTTTGTAATCAAATCATACAACGATCGTCTTCAAAACCCATTACAGCTACTCAACTTTACTCAAACAATTTATTTCATATATGCCTCAAATAAAAGTACAAAGTACTCTGTTTTTGTACTTAAGTACAAGTACAAAAGTATTTATCTCGAAGTACAAGTATAAGTACCAAGTATTTTTCTTAAAGTATAAGTACAAGTATCAAGTACATTTTTGTAAGTACAAGTATAATACTTTTACTTGAGGTACTTGTACTTGTCCTAGCCCTGAAGGTCAAGAACGAAGAGCATCTCCTGTTCAACAAACACAAACACGATTCGACCAATCGAGACAGCACCAACACGACCAAACTAAATTACAACAGCTTCGAGGTAGAGCAGGTAAATTATATTATAACTGTAACAGTCCGGGTCACCTGCGTCGGGACTGCCCACATTCAAACGGGTAATGGAGCCATCGGATGATGATGACTCCAAAAACAAAAGTTCAAATTTATCGTTAATATTTATTACAATACAAGTTAATAATCGATCAATGCGGGTTATGGTGGATACGGAATCATCAGGCAGTTTTATTAGTACATCAGCATTATTAAAATTAGGATATTATCAGCCATTCACCAAGGTAAAGGAGTATTGGCTAGCGGATGATATCATTCCTCTTGAAGTTTTAGGCATGGTGAAATTAACGGTTAAAATAGGTGGTATCATAACAAAAATTCAAGCATCGATCACAAAAACATTAACCGCTGAATATATTTTAGGAAGTGACTGATCATTTTGAAATGTCATTTTCTATGACGCTAAAAATTGATTCGCATACTTCACACGTCAATTCGCCATTATTCTCACGAATCCGTAAAAAACGAATTGATATCAAAGGCAAGCAAGTTGTCTATGAGGTTAAAAATTGATAGCATCTCTTCGCATCGGTTCGTTAACCTCTCGCCTCCATTCGCCGTCGTTTTCACGAATTCGTAAAGTACGAATTGATATGAAATGCATGAAACTTATCTATGGGGTTGAAATTTGATAAGTTGTCTATGAGATTAAAAATTGATAGATTCTTCCCTTCACATCGGTTCGTTAACTTCTCACCTCAATTCGCCGTCGTTTTCAGGAACTCGGAAAATGCGAAGTGATACCAAGCGCAGGACGTTTTTCTGTGATGCTAAAAATTGATAGTTTCCTCTCGTCGCATCGGTTCTCATGGTTCTCACCTCAGTTCACTGTTATCTTCGTGAATTTGTAGAATACTAATTCATATCAACGGCAGGAAAGCTATCTATACGGTTAAAAATGGATAGATTCGTCTCTTTGCATCTCTTCGCATACTACTCACCTTAGTTCGCCGTTATTTCGGGCGTTCGTAGAATACGAATTGGTATCAAAGGCAAGAAAGTTATCTACGACGTTACAAAACGATAGATTGGTCTCTTCGCATCTATTCGCATACTTCTCACCTCAATTCGCCGTTATCTTCACGAAATCGTAGAATACGAATTAAGATCAAAAGCAAAGAGGTTGTCTATGAGGTCTAAAACTGATAGATTCGTCTCTTCGCATCGACTGGCATACTTCTCAGCTAAATTCGCCGTTAGTTTCGTGCATTAGTAGAATGCGAGTTCATATCAAGCGCAAGATGTTTTTCTGTGACGTTAAAAATTGATGATTCGTCTCTTTGAACCAGTTCGCATACTTCTCACAGTGGGCAATTTTCAATAGGCATGTAGAAATTTGTTTCAGAGCGATTCGTTGAACCGAAAAATTTGTTTTTAATAGGCTCTTTCTTATGGGATCCGTATCCCAGCTAAAATCTGGTTTTATGGTGGTTTTCCAGAGATCCAGTCTCTTGGAAACCTTCAAAAAACCACTTTGAAAGTTTTTCAAAGCCACCATTAGATTCTTTATGGCCGAAAACCTATAGAAAACTGATTTTCACAATTTTCAAACGCTCATGCCGTACAAAAACAGCAGCTTTAACATTAGAGAAAAACCTTGGAAAATCTATTTTCAGAAAAATTTAGCATACATGCGTTGAAAGCGGTAAAAGGACACATCATTCGATGCAGTTTTTGATGCTGATTCCGAATATGTCCTTACTTTTTAGCTAGGATGCTTTTCTACTAAAAAAAACCTAAGAAAACGATACAAATCCAGGGTTTTTGTAAAATCTACAACTTCGCCGAGAAATGTTTGGGCAAATTTGGGCATTCCATCTAGACGTGCTACATAAAGAGGACCAATTGCTGAAAGTTTCACTAAAAACAGAGCTTGGATGTGGATAGCGTGCCCATTTTGCTGGGCGCATGTTTCCGAAAGACATCTCGTGCAGATAAAAATCATGTTCTTTCCTTTTCGAAAACCCGTTCGGACAAAAACTTTTTTATGAACCAATAGCCCAAGTGCGCAGTTTTCAGAATATATATGTTACAGTTTTTAAGTGACTGCCTATTTGACAAGCGAAAACGATTTTCATCGAGTTGTAGCAAAAATTGCAAAAAATTGGGACTTACTCATCCCGACCACTAAACCATTTGGATCAAATTGTTTTGACCATTAAATTGGCCATTGGCTAGTGTAAAACACTATTTAAATCATTAAAAAAGTAGCTTTCGTTTTTTTACCTAATTTCCATGTGATTGCCCACTGTGCTTCTCACCTCTATTCGCCGTCATTTTCAGGAATTGGTAAAATACGAAATGATATCAAGCGCAAGACGCTTTTCTATGATGCTAAAAAATGATAGATTCGTCTGTTTACATCACTTCGGATAGTTCCAAGGGGGAAAAAACAACACTACACTACACTACAAGGGATTGTCCACTACAGTGCACTACACATCCCCTGCACCCCACCGCACATCCACTACAGTGCACTACACAACCACTACAGCTAACTCAAGTCCACTATATAACCAAAGTGTGCAAAGTGTAGTGTAGTGTAGTGTAGTGTAGTGAAGTGTTGTTTTTTCCCCCTTGATTTCTTAGATATATACGTTCACGTTTTTGTTACAGCTCATTTTTAAATCTTTTCCGTCTTAAAAGAAGACAGGCAGTGTGGCCGAGCGGTCTAAGGCGCCAGTTTAAGGCACTGGTCTCTCCGGAGTCACGAGTTCGAATCTCGTCACTGTCACTTTGTTTTTATTTCAATCACTTTCCATCTTCAATCATTTCTTTTAAAAAAGCGTGAAGTATTATAGCCATCATTCATTTTTACTGCAGGACATGCAACACGTATTTGTTTTACTCTGCACTACACATCCACTGCAGCCCGCCGCATAACCACTACTGCCCACCACACAACCACCACAGCTAGCTACAGCCCACCATATGACCACTACAGCCCACTACTCATCTACTACACATCCAATACGCCACCACTACAAAGTCACTACGACACCACTACCGTAGTGGAAAAAGTGTATTGTAGTGTAGTGAAGTGTTGTTTTTTCCCCCTTGGATAGTTGTCACCTCAATTCGCCGTCGTTTTCACGAATTCGCAAAGTACGAATTGATATGAAATGCAAGAAAGCTATCTGTAAGGTTGAAATTTGATAGATTCGTCTCTTCGCATCGGTTCGCATACCCCGCACCTAAATTAACAGTTATTTTCGCGAGTTCTTAAAGTCTTAATTGAAGACTAGCGCAAGACGTTTTTCTGTGACGCTAAAAATTGTTTCGCATACTTCTCACGTCATTTCGCCATTATCTTCACGAAATCGCAGAATACAAATTAATATCAAAAGCAAGACGCTTTTCTATGCGGTTAAAAATTGTTCGATTCATCTCTTCGAACCGGTTCGCATGCTTCTCACTTCCATTCACCGTTATTCTCACAACTTCGTAGAATACGAATTGATATCAGGCGCCAGACGTTTTTGTATGAGGTTAAAAATTGTTAGATTCGTCTGTTCGCATACTTCTCTCCTGAATTCGCCGTTATTTTCGCGAAATAGTAGAATACGAATTGATATAAAGGGCAAGAAGTTTTTGTACGAGGTTAAAAGTAGGTAGAGTCGTTTCATCGCCGCGATTAGCATAGTTCTCACATTAATTCGTAGAAAATTTTTGCTAATTCGTCCTAGGTACTTTAGAAGATCAAGCCGTAAATTGCCATACTTCGGTTATCAATTCACTGTCTAGTGTATGGAAAATATTATTAGCGTTTAATTTTGTTTGGTACCTATTTTATTAATGAACTTATTAAAAAAAAAGATTTACAATAGTCTAATCCATAATTATGAAACTTGAGCGGAAGCATTTGGTGGCACAACTTTCAAAAAAATGAGATACTTTAAGCAATGAAATAACGTTAAAAGCTTTTAAACCCATCATTCGAGAGAGAGTGAGAAACTGAACAAGACGGTTTATCTTAAATTCGCACAAAAGCATTTTTAATTCTTTTAATCAATTTTTTAAGATACTTAAGATTGTCCGACGTCTTTCAATAGATCCTTTTTAATTCATTTGGATTCATTCAATCACTGCAAAATTTTTGTGTAAAGGCTGAATTGTAGAGCAGAAATTCCTTCAAAGAATCGTGTTTCTCCTGAGTTTTTAACACTGATTCTTGAAGAGATGCATTCAGTTTACTGAAAGCGAAAAATTGTGTTTCTAACACGATTTGGATGTATTTTGTCAGACACCTTATTTTGGTCTTGTTCCATTACCCTAAAAGTTTTTCGTTTGTCGAGAAATATGGAGCAGGAAGAGTTTAAAAGTCTCGGATCATTTTTTTTTATGATGGAAATGTACCTAATCCATATTCGTCATCTGTGTCCATTTCGTCATCTTGTTCATCTTCCTGTGCTAGTGAATAACACCTCAAATTTCGTGGCGAACAGTTGTGTTGATCATCTTGCTGTTGATCGGCTCCACCATTATTAATTTTTGAATCTGTATCATTATTTAATTTGACGTTATTAATTAGTTTTTTCAAATTATAATAATGAGATATAATTAATAGGAATGAGCTGGCTTTGCTATAATTCATTTCTGAAACAATATATTTGTATCTGCCAAGCCAACTGTTGGTTTGTTCGCATGATTGTAAATTTAGAATTTCTGTTTCAGGAAATTGTCGATAGTCCAAGTATCGTCTGCACCATAGATCAATATGATTATGATAATGAAATTTATCAATAAGAAATCTTTTATTCCATAATAAATTCATTGCTGCAGTTTCATTAATTTCCTTTCTGTAATGATTGCAAATGAATTTCACGAGATGACAAGCATCGTCCTAAAAAATAAGATCCGGAATGTTCGGCGAAATTCTAATTACGTTACAAATATTATTGATAAGTTCTTTGACGGTTTCGCTTCTTAACATTTCTGCATAACTAATATCGAGCACAATTTTTGTAAAGGCGATTATTACAATGATATGACGCAAGCATTTGCTTCATTTTATGAGATTCAATTTTGTTATTGAACATCTGTTAGTTTCTATGCTTCAGTGAGAATCCTCACAGTTTGTAGTACAGATAATTTCAGATAAGTTCATATTAAAACTTTTTAGAGAAAAAACGTAAAGTGCAGTTTTTACATAGTTATATTTACAAAACGAGCAGATTCTTCGGCTTTTAGGCAGTATATTTTTTACCATCAAAAATAGAAGGAAGAACATCTATCTGGGACTTACTTTTTCAGGACGTTGATCCTCTTCTAATGTACGACAGGATAATTTGGGGTAGCCGACGTTAATTCTTCTTCTTCCTGAACGAAGTGTCATTGTGGATGATTCGCCGTATTCTATTTAACTTGCTGGAACACAATCGGTGAGATCATTTTCATTGAGATTATTATGTTCATGGCAGAAATAGCTACCGGACAATGGTGAATTGGAACATCCTACTTGAATCGAGTCGAATTCTGGTGTTGTGATTGATTTTGAATGAGAGAAACAGATTCTGCGACGCATTTCATTATACCGTCCCCTATGAGTGATCGTGTACAGTGTTTAATACATTGATGACGTACTTTATGATTTAGATAATAATGCACAAATAATTCATAGTTTTGTTGAAATGAATATTCTATCCATTGATTAATTTGATACGCCCAAAAAAATGGAAGTGAATCTGATGTCCTCCAAAATATAAACGTATTTTAACTAATTGATGGACGAAAAATATTGTTTCCAGCGCTTCACGTGTAAGTTTAGTTTTAGTATCGTTCGGCATTTCGTTGTAGTAATGTGTGAATTTTTCGAAGAATGGTGATATATCATTTGAACCGCAAAATCATCCAGGAAGTGTTTATGATAACAGTAACCGCTGTTTATGTAAAAATAATCAGTACTGTTGTACATTGAAGGTGTTGTGAAGCGTTGTTTATTGGTTTCATAAAAATTGGCATAAGTTCTTGTTTTTTGAATGTATTTGTGCTAGGTCTGGTAAATTTGAATGGTCACACACGAGACGATGAATGTTAACTAACTTAAATGAAGCCCACCTGAATGGTATGCTGATACAGTGTTTGTTTCGGTTGTTGCTTGTACCCGCCTGTAACAATGTGGACATGATTTGATTTTCAGTTCAATTAACGAAGTGTTTTGTTCATGACATAAATTTATAAGACTGACAATATCATCACTTGTGGACCAAGAAGTTAAATAGCTTCTTGACTTTGTTTAGAAATGTAGGTAGCATTTTCAATTTCGATGGCAGAAAAATGTGTTTTATGTTTATCATTAATTGTTTGTGCAATTAAATCATGTTTAAGTGGATTTGAATCGTCGATCAGTGAATTTAAGTGTAAAATGCTACCGATAGCGAGAACTGAATAATATGGTAGAAGTGACGATAAAACAGAAATGTATGATTTTGTGTCAGTTGCTGAGATAGCCATAATCTACAAGTAAAGAGCGAAAGAGAAGAGTTCGTTTGGTTTGAAAATAAGAATGATTACAACAGTGAGGATGGCTGTGAGTATTTATACAACAAGACAAACGTGTTATGTCGAATGCTGAATACGACGAGAAAGAAGATTCAGCATGGCTTGTCGCATTTCGCGGTTGCTCAAGCCGTCTCACTATTGATAACAATAATTGCTGAGAGACAAAGACAAGGACAGTGCACGAATGAATTTAAAATGATTGAATTGCACACAAAGTAATGATGAAAGGAAGACACTGTGCTTTGACTGACACATAGACACACATGTAAAATTAAATTAGAGAGACAGAGAAGAGTGACTAGAAAAATGTACGTAGATAAAATTCTAAATGTTTCAACAGTTTCTAAAAGAATAAACAAACCTGTGATGAAAAATATAAACACTTCTATCTATATACAATCAAAGCATCACCAGTCATGAGATTTGCAGCACAGGATGAGCATAAACAGTGAAGCGGAGGAGTGAAATAAACATTTAAAAAAATACACAAAGAAATTAATTGATATAAACAAAAGTAAACACAAAATTGTGCTTTTTCATTCAGAAATTGTTTAATTGTTACCTGGTGACAACGGCACAGAGGATGACGACATAAATAAACAAAAATAAAATGATTGAATCATCATTTAAGGTGAAAAATTTTAAAATAGACAATAAGATATAAACCACCTTTATCATAATGAAAATAGCTATTTTCCGTTAGAGACGTTTCGTCTTTATTATGATTTTTTCAGTGATAATGATAATAAAAACAAAACTTTTCTTCAAATTCGTTTGTTTTTATTGTTGTCATTATTAGTTTTTTGTTGCTGACTTTGTGTTGTTCTTGTTACTGATCGAGTGGCCAGTGATTTTCCTGATGCATTTTGATCGTTGGAAGTCCGACGTTGAGCTGCAGCGCCATTAAAGCGTGGTAATGTAATTTGAAGATTAGCCGGTGTTGCGGGGTGATGGGGTGATGTTACGGTGTTGATGGGTGTACGTTTTTGTTGCTGTGGTGACTGAGTTTGAACAGCTGACTGAGAACTTGCAGCTAATGATCCTGGTGTTGTTGCTGGACTTTCCGGCCAGTATATCTTAATACTGTTTTGATTGATGATAAAACGATATGGTGGTTTTTTCAAATAATTAAGTACCGCTGTGTTGAGTTTCAATTTATCATTACGAACATCTAGCGATGTTGTTGTACGATTATAAGATTCAAATATAAGCGGCACTTGACTCAGACGTTGAGCTATATCGGTCTTTGCTTTATTACTATTTGTATCAGGAAATCTTAGAAGACAGACATTGTGTGAGTGTGTTCTACTCCCTGATGTAGGCGTTGCACCATCGTTGAAAAGACGCACCATCATCACATCTTTGGCCAAGTAATCGTAAGTGATTGTAATAGTTCAGGACGATTGCCGCTGGTTCTTCCAAAATTTTTTATCTTGCTAACGTGAGAATGCAACGAAGTTGGAGTCCTTAAAATTGGTCCATTTAATAATATTGCTTTAATCAATTCTTGTATGTTTTTTGCTATTGGATCAAAGTCGACGGGCGATCTTGTATTATTTTTAGCTTCTTACTGATCGGCGACGCTAGAATTTGAGCTGACGGATGTAACATAGCAATATATTGTTTGTTCAACACTTGAGTAAAATATTTTGCAGATTCGATGATAATTTTATTAAGTATAAATAATCGATCACTATTTACTGTGGGATTAAAATACATCTGCATCTGTCTGACAATTATTGATACGTTATTATAAAATTTTAGATTTTCGGCACCATCATAAAAACTACCTAATTTTCTAATGAATTGTTTGCAGACTTCACCTGTCATTTCAATTGCTTGAATAATGGCAGTTGTTCGGTAAACATGAATACGTGTTTTCAAATACCGAGTGGCTGACCATGGATCACTTTTTTTCAGTTGAATTTTTAGTAAAAAAAAACGAAATGACATAGAAAAGTCAGATGAGCGAGGTGAAAGAGGAGCATTGAAAGAGAGGTTTTTGTTATGATCTGCCTTCCCCAGCAGCTCATAAGTTTCATTCTCTCTCCATTCTGCTCTTGTATCATTCTTGCGCAATTCTGTTATTGCGCAACTCTTGTTTCATTCTTTCGTTTTCGTTTCCTTCCGCAGGGTATTTTCCCAACTCTTTCTGTTCTTATGTAACCCATGCGCAACTCTTGCAAAACTCTTGTTTAACTTTTGTACTATATATAGCCGTTCATTTGCTTCACATAAAGAGATCGGAGTGAGAGTTGATTCTCACTATAGCTTCACTACTACGATTAGAGTTAGCCACTAAAGGATCTATATCCTCACAGTTTTTTCGTTTGTTTATTAGAGAGTGCTTTGAAAAGTTCGTAAAGTTTTTTGCGACAACTTCAGTATTTCTGTTAGATTCAGTATTTTGAAATATGTTATTTCTGCTACCGATGCATAATTAACAGGTCTCTAACTTATTTGGTATCTAGAAGATCTATTTTCATTTTCCCAATCGTTCTCTTCTGCAAATGAAGGTGTTGAAGAAGGACCACCGAATGTATCATCAGCCATAGAGCTGTTATGCATGACTTCAGGACTGTTTTCGTTTTCAATTTCTGTGCAGGGTGCCCTGATGACGTTGGGTGACTTTGATATGACTGTTGACCTCCGGATCCTGATCTTGTTGTTGCTGTAAGCTTTGAGCTAGTGGCTTTGGTTTTTTCTTCTTGTCGAGAATTAGTGCGAAAACTCGAGGAGCAGAGGCGAATCTAACTATTTCTAACCTCACGGAACTACCCCTCGCCGTTGAGATCAGTTCGTACTCTAGCAATTCGTCAAAACTATGCGAGTCGATGCTAAAATGTATCTGGTTTTAACCGTCTCGTCCTTGACATCAATTCCTACTTTACGAGTTCGTGAAAACAGCCGCGAATTGAGGTGACAACTGTGCTAATCCAAGACAAGAGACCAACCTATCTATTTTTAACCCCATGGAATGCTCGTCATCCTTGACCTGACTTCGTATTTCACGAATTCGTGAAAACAGCGCCAATTAAGCTGAGAACTATGGGAATCGATGCGAAGAGAGGAATCTTTCTACTTTTAACCCCATGGAAATGCTCCTCATCCTTTTCATCAATTCGTATTTTACAAATTGGTAAACCAGCGGCTTATCGAGGTGCGAACTACGCGGATCCATGAGCAGGACCAATAGAGCTATTTTTAACCTCATACCACACGTTCTTCCGATTGGTATCCATTCATATCTTACGAATTCGTCTAAATAACGGCGAATTAAGTTTACACCTGTGCCAATCGAGGGGAAGACATAAAGCTATCTGTTCTGAACCTGTTAGAAAAACGTCTTCTTGGCATCAAATCGTATTTTCCGAATTCGTGAAAACAGCCGCGAAGTGGGGTGAGAACTATGCGAATTCGTTTAAATAACGGCGAATTACGTTGAGAGCTGTGTGAATCGATGCAAAGAGAAGAATCTATCTATTTTTAACCTGATAGAAAAACGTCTCATCCCTGACAACAATTCGTATTTTACGAATTCATGAAAACAGCGGCGAAGTGAGCTGAGAACTATGCGAATCGATGAGAAGAGACGAATCTATCTCTTTGTTAGCTCGTAGAGAACCTTCGGACTCTAGGTGTCAATTTCTATTTTACGAATTGGTGGAGATAACAGCGAACTGACTTGATAACTGTGCGAACCGATGCGAAGAGAGGAATCTGTCTGTTTTTTATCTGATAGAAAAGCTTCTCGTCCGTGACATCAGTTGGTATTCTTCGAATTCGTGAAAATTGCCGCCACCTGATAGACCGTTTCGCTCGGGTTTGCGAATTCGTGGGTCATTTTCGAGCGCTAGATCAGTTCGTAATACGAATTTGCTGATTGGAATTTACTAATCGTTATAGTTGTGAAAGGACTGAACACAAATTCTCAAAGCAAGTTTACGAATTTTTTCCGAACTGGTGAGTGTCGTGCTTGATCTGTTTGTATGTCTGCGAATTCGTACGTTTAATTCGTAATCGTTTTTAAGAGTATCCGTAAAAATTCGTTGCAGCTCGCATCAATTGGGTGCGAATTCGCAGAATAAGTATAAACTGCGAATAGTTGCATCATTTTTATGCTTAGAAATTACTATTTGTCAATTCATCTTTAGACAGTTTGTCACACATCTCTGGAAGAAGGATTTACGAAAAGATGAAAGGACTGAAGCGAATGCAAATTCCTTCGAACACACAGATGATGCAGCCACTGGATGTGTTTTTTAACAGAGAGTATAAGATGACTGTCCGCCGAATTTATGATCGAATGACGCTCGACGATTTGCATATTCATTTGGCGGAGCGAAATAACATTATTCGGCTAAAGTCATTAGTCCACAATCAAATAAGGGTGCCTGGATTTCTATTCATGATTCGTTATGCTTGGTAAGGCGCCGGTAATTCAAAATTTCAGCACTTTTTATTTTTCGTTTAAACACACATATTCGAATTCGTTGTATGCTGCTGATTCCGAATCTGGCCTTATTTTTTGATTTAAACAAAGTTTTGACGGAGAAAAATGAAAAATACTGACAAACTGTCAAAAACTCGAAAAATCTATGTTTTCCGAAAAATTGCCCCAAAAATTTTGCTTTTCATTTTATGAAATTTTCGACGTGATATTCGGATTCCTCGTATGAAAATGAGCCTAAAAAAGTTGTCTCGAGCTCGATCGCATACAACGTCCTCCCTACGCAAATCCAAGCGGCCTACACCCTTTGCTTGCACTATGGAAAATGGCAAAGCCTACTAGTTTTTTTGCTGAATACCTGGAGACTTCATTCTTGCTCCAAAAGAACCGGCTTTCGACGCGCAACAAAGTTATAGCCTTTGATTTTTTGAAACGTGTTTTGGTGAAAAATACTTCCGTGTACTATATGAACATCTTGAAATCCCTCAAGGGACTTTTGAATAAAAAACGCATTTTTCACTCAAATACGTTCATAGGTTAAAAACCATTCCAAGCAATATATCCGTAAAGAAACGGATCAGAGTTTCAAAAATTGATTATTTTGATGCCCGAAGCAAAACAAAATTTCGTCGATCGAGAAATTCATTTAAAGCTGTTTCCTCGATTTTGGAAAACCATACAGGCTTACAGTGAAGGAAAAGATTACCGAGAAGTTCTAACGATGTTTTTCAGCGGATTGTGCAAAGATAAAGTCATAAGTCATCGTAAAATAACAAATGCTAATTTAGATGATTGAAATGTATATTTCTGAACAGTTATTTCGATTTTTTCTATTAGTATTCCAAAGAACTGTATTTTTTTTGAACTTTCTATCGATCGATATTCAAGCATTTTTTTGGTTCGACAAACACAAAAAAGATAAAAAGAATTAGTAAACGATCAAATTTTATAGTAATTTGG
>CAJNOQ010007289.1:0-12504 GCA_905250885.1 Didymodactylos carnosus
CAATTTTCTCATTTAAGGTCTATGGGCAAAAACGGAACATACCAGAAGAATCAGCTCGTCGAGCTCTACAAACTGGTACATATCCCATTTAAAACTGAGACTCACACTTGGAGATGTTCCCTCGTTAACCAGCTAAATAGAAATTAATCATGGAGTGTCCATTTCTAGTTCGGCTTTTCAGAATTTCTTGTGATTTGTGATGTATATGGTCAGAATCAGAACTTGATATTTTTGTTTGAGAAAATAATATATGTACACTAATTCGGACAGAATGTAAGAAAAAAGTCAATTTAGATATGGTTTACAAGATGTATATTTAATTAATTAAATGTGCATGTTAGTAATACAGAAGGGAGGCTTTTTCATCGAACATACTTTAAATTTTGTGCAATATCTTCATATTTTTCTTAACATTTTTCAACCGTTATGATTAAGGGAACGTTTCAAAATTTGAACTAAAAGTATACTAATTAAAGAAGACCCATTTCCATTTTTTGCACCAGTTCTATTTTTTAGAAAAGGATCCCTTTCAGTCTTCGACTTCCAGACTCGATAGACAGAAACGAAAATTTCTTCCATTCTGTGCCTATAACAGATTTTTCGCTTTCTTTCTCTTTTTCCAAAGTAAGAGAAAAAGAAAGGCGAGAAGACGATATTCATCTATATCTACGCGTAGAAAAGTATATTCTACGCATAGATTTTTCATCGCGTAGAATATAGTCTACGTCTACGTTCTAATCATTCCATTATTTTTGACGGCTTCCGTTACCGGTCAACCTAACTTACTCGTTCTTACAACTTTGATATGGCTTCTACTTGAACTAATTCCATATCAGATAAGCACTTGAAAACGTCAAGTGTGTTTTAAGTGAAAATACTTTTCGAACTCACTCTCACACTGTCCTCACCCCCATCCCCATTTGCCTACCACACACTGTCAAATATATCTAAATGTTATTGTTACCAAAACAAAAAAAGACGATAGACTTACAAATTTTAATGTCAGACTCGTGCAGAATTGTGGTTTTTGACCGCGAATGTCTCTACTGACTAGGCCCTTTTAAATACTTAAAATGCATGTCATACACTGTGGGCATGAGGTCACGTACTTGTTTCCAAAATCGTGGGTGATAAGTCCCTTATCACATCTGTCATCCACTTGATCGTCACGATACAACTTTATTATAGTTACTTTGTATGTAAAAAACAACAGAATGAATAGTAGCATGAATAAACACCTGTTTCATTCTATAATAAAGAGGCTAATTTGAAGTGTTATGACGTAATTGATTTTAGTGAAATATATGAAGCATCTTGTTCTGACTCATGGGCATTTTCTTTTAGATAGAAGAATATGTTGAGAATAATCATGACGACGTCTCGTGCAAAGCATGGAAATCGTGTACTGAACAAATGATCAGTTTATGTAATATATTTATCACTGAAATTCTTATTAAGAGTCCGCCCCACTCAGAAATCCATTTCCAATAACACCCGAACTCGACTCATGTCATACTATATATTAGACGAATTACTTTGGCACCATTGTGACTTAATTATTTAAATAATAATCATCCATTGAAGTACGTTTTGATTCTATGAAGCCAAAGTAAATTGGAAAATGTGAGTATGTACCCTAAGTTAGTTTAGGGTGTTTGTTGTATTAGACGACAGACCGGGAACATATGTTATTTCTTAAAGATAATCCGGTACCAAATGAAATGTACGCTTTATTGTGATCGGCTACTATAGCTGGAGCGTCCAGTCTTTCTGAACTTATTCATCTTGTTCCGATACTTTAGGTTGCTGAAAACTAAGCGTTTTTCCTTTCTAAGCTGAAGATATTAAAAATGGGACGATCTAATCTCAGTAAGACTCTGTCAGAAATCCCACGAACAGAATTATCAATTATAGACACTTAATTACTCTGTCGAACAACGCTTATAATAGACGTAAAATTCCTTGTTTCTGACCCTTTCTGTGCTGTACATGTTGCCGTATAGAGATCGCTGGAAGAATAAAACATAGCATGCCAAGCATAACAAATCAATACTCCACGTTCTTTATTCTGAACTGACTCTTCTACTGATTGATTCTGGATGTATGTTGGAAAATTCCAACCTGCATGCTACCTTGAGTTTATTCTTGACGACGATGAAAGAGAAAAAGACAGAAAGGTAATAGTTACAAAATAATACGAGACAAACAGAACAGAACAAGTAAACACACCTTTCGAATAATAGAGGAGACTAAAAATTTGTAGGTACTTTAGAGATGGCAGAACGTACTCTGATTGTATCATTATTTAACCCGATATCATTTCGAGTCATTTTTTCTGATTAGCTGCAAACTGGTATCGAGCGTTCTGCTCAGCTTAGGAGTACAAAGTCATTTTCAAAATTTTAAATTGAAGATATGGGACAGTCTGCAGTAAATATCGGGCATCAACACCATACTATCATCACAGGGGAAACAGAAACTTTACTTATACAGATGTACAGTTTCTTCTTGGGCAAAAATGTTTTATTTATGGAACCTAAGAGGTTTCGTATTAAGTACGAAACCTCCAAAAACGTTTGTAGTTAGTTCCCGAAACTGCCAAAGTTTTTTAGAAATGACGGAACCGAAAATAGTTTCGGACCATCACAGGTTTCGTGCTAAAAATACATATATATTTTGAAAGAAGAATTTCGTACAGGAGCCTTGGATAAAAATTAGAAAAATTGATGATGCAGTTGTTGTTACAACCCATTTAAAAATAAAAGGCCTCTTTGGGAAGCTTGTATAACTTTCGAATGGAAAATGCTAGACATGTTTCGTTTTTACGTTCATATGTAAAAAACTATGGTCTATCCAAACATTACATTCACAGACACGTTGATGTCGCTAAATTACAGAAAATTCAAATTTATCGTGGTGTGGCTCTTTTTGTTTTTTTATTATAATCGGGTATTTTTCAACTACCTTTTCAGATATGTGTAAGTGTTTCATGATAAATTCAGACTGTCTGACGCTTAACTTGGTAATCGACCATGGTCTATCCATGTTAGCAGTTTCATATCCATCTGACGTTCTCTTGATACCAACTGAATTTCAAAAATGGATGTTTCTTGGAACTAGAACTATATAAATATAAGTATTCCCGAAATTTTTATCGCTTTTAGAATTCAAATACTTTTATCTCTTATAAAATTGGTTAGACCATATAACCACAAATAATGATAGCAAAATTGATACAAATCGATGAAGCTACCACATTGCAACAGGACCTCATTTCTTTCCACCAATAAAACAGACATTTTTTCACTCACAACTTGCATTTTATCTTTTATTTGTTCTCCCTCATCAACATAAAATGTTAGGTTTTTCCTATAAACCGCCACTAATCAACGCTTACATGTGACATGAGTCATTAACCAATAGTGATTGTAGTGTGCAGAATTGGTGTCACAATAAACGAACTCTCGTCATTTGTTTCCCTAAAACGTTATACACCGGACCTAAATGCATCGAAATCAGTGCATACTATGAATCACTAAAGAAAACATGTTTAAGTGATGATAAGGATAGGATTTTTAGAGCCTAACACAATTTTCCTTTCTTACTCAAATTGTTCACTTTCGTTAAGATTTCGTATATTGTCTAGTCGCAATATAATCAAGTTCCTGGATGATAAGGTTTTAAGCTTTAATCATAAATTAAATGCATAACAAAAGAAAAGACAATAAGTAAATAAACAAGAATAGTACATCTACAATGGCTTTTAAAAACAGATCGGTGAAATTGTTGCAGAAACTCAATGTGGCGGAAAGATTCCTCAGTTTTATCTTTCATACATTTTTCAGCACAGTTATAATATATGAGACGTTGCATTACGCCTTTTCATATAGCAAAAAGAAAACAACATGGAATAAACAAAAGAAAAAAAGTACCAAAAATAGTAAGTAAAAATACTGCTAAATACAATACGATTAACAACAAACACATATATATACAAAAAAAAGACTACTGAAATTTTACACCACAAACAGACATTATAGTTTTAATCGATCCGCTAGTATAATACATCATTTACTCACTCACAAAGCGAAAAATACAGATTACAATAGTCTGACATGTCTGATCATACTGTCGATCGACTTGTTGCACGTATTATGCACTTTATAAACTCTTTCTTATAAACAGGTGATGGCAAAACAAATATAACAAGTGTACCCGTCAGTGGCAGACATGAAACAAAATAAGTAATTAAATAGAAATATTTTTGCCAATTAGATTCTATGCAGACAAGTGTAAATGACAGTAGCAAGTGTGGTATCTGTAAAATGACAAGTACAAACGGACTAAGAACAAATGGTTTATACAAAACCATTTGTTCTTTTAAAAGTTTATAGTATGTAACATTTGATATCGCAGTAAGAGATATAAATTTTGGTTGCGTTAAACTAATTAATAATATAAGTGTTGTCATTATATTTATACAGAACGGTACAATTAAATGTATAATATTTATAGCCATATCATATTTTTCTAACGTAAGATGACTAAATTTCATCACACACCATGTAATACCATTGGAACGTGGATCTTCAATTACATGACGGATAAATGACTGGTGCAAATAACTAACAATATTACCGACTATTACAGTGAAAACTACATACCGAGAAACTTTTTTACTAAGAACTTTGTCAAATTTTACTCCTTTAATAACTGTCACAGTTCTTTCAATTGCAACACATGCAGTTAACCAATTAGTTGTAGACGGTAATATTTTGAGAAAAAGTTCAAGAATAACACAAGTCCAATAGGCAGCCATTTTATTTCTTTGAGGTTTCAGTAAATAAATAAATTTAGCTGCGAACATAAATAATCCTAGCTGACTCACTATACATAAACTAAATAGGTAAAAGCCGCATCCAGCTTCTTGTGTTTTTTGTTGGAAAAACGTGATCAATGACAACAAATTGAAAAGAAACCCGATCGCGACTAAGAGAATTACAAATATGAAAGTTACCTTTAAATCGGTTGGTTGTTTTGCTAAAGGCATTTCAGCTAAAACATTTGATCCAATCACGGCATCAAGTGACATGGAATATTGCGTTGTTGAGAACTGACACAAGTTTCCGTGATAGCAAGCACGACACAAACATTCAAACTCAATTTTATCTTCTTTTTGAACTGGTTGAACACAATAACCACTATTCAAGCAATAACCATTCGATGTACAATTACTTGCTGTGTGATCAAAAACAAGACACTCTAGTCTGGCTTCATTATCACATAAACATAAGTAATTTTTATCAAAAAAACATTTAACGCTTTGTATAAAACATGCTTTATAATAAAATTTATACCGGTTCAGTGTGGAAAACTTATTCATTATTGTACTGTTCAATAATTCACTAACATATGGACACCGATTTGCTGACAACATATTAGTTTTTTGTGTTTTTACTCTATGTTTTAAAAGAGCAACTAAATAATACTCACTATGGAGATTATTTATATCGAAAAATACTTGTACATATACAAAATTCGGCAAATAGATATGTTTCTCTCGAAAAACAGTTAAACTTGTGCGGATTCGAACATCTTTGAATACATAGCGTTCTTCTACAGACATAACACTAATATTATTATATACATCTAGGAGATGAACAACAACAATAGGTAGATTCTGAATACTCGTACGACTTATATCACTTAGATAAATTGTTGCTTTCGCAGCAGAATGTTCACAATGATTGCCAAAATAGCTTTGTGTACACAAACAAACATATTTCGATCCTTTCATGTCTAACGGAACGCATGTACCTTCGTTGTAACACCGAAGTTTGTGACTACACGGATCGATTCGAGCAAAGCAATCTGGGCCAAATTTTCCAAGAGGACAAACACATCGATCAGATGAATCTACTAGCTTTGATCCTGGTGAACAAATAATTGTTGATGATGCCCTATCACACTGTGCTCCAGACCAACCTTCATCGCATATACACCGGTGAATGTCAACGGCATTCTCATAAATCATACAAACGCCATGAGAACAGTTTTTATCGCATGCTTTATTTCTTGTTATATTTAATGTTAATCTCACTGCTAAACGATTTGCTGGAAGAAATTTAAATGGAATCGGATAATACCATGAGGATATGAATTCAACATGTTCTACGTCTACTCTAAAAACATCAATATGGACAAAGAAATCATTCGAATGCTCTGGATAAATTAAATAGAAAGTATGCTTATACAAATTTGTCTGAATATACGGCACATGAGTAATTTCTTCTCTGTCATCGATACTATTATTGTTACTTACGACAGAAATGACTAATTTAAAGATAACACTACGACCAAATGCAGCAGAGGTTTCAATTTGAAGAAAAGCAGTCAAACGCTTACTCTGATATTCACATAAAGTTCCTTTATAACTTGGAGGACAAAGACATTCATCTCTACCTTGTTTTGATGTAAGTACAATACCACGATTGCAATGGTGAACTAAATATGGCGATACTAATAACTTGGGTAGAGCATCCTCTAAAGCTACTGGTGTCGGTACAACAGCCTCGTTTGTAGCACCCCGTGGCGGATTTTGACTAAAATCTGTAAATGTAAACTGTTTATAAACACGCTCTCTCTTATTAGTGCACATCCATTGATCAGCACAGTTCCACATGCCGTTACATAGTTTATATCTGGTACTGCATGATAGTTGCCACTCACTACAATCCGTTTCATCTGTGTCGTTGTCAGACGAACGAAGTTCATCATGAATGATACCATTACAAATCTCTTGAAAAAGAAAGTAGCTTATAGGAACAGCGAATCCTTGCATGTAACGACAACCCAAATCATTTGGTGTTTGGCATTTAATTGGATACAGCTCATCGCTATTATCGGTACAATCAGATTTCGAATCAAGAAGTTTAGTTCTTAGTATACATTCATTGGTAGAACTGAAACATTTAAAATGTTTAGACAAGTTAAAGTTACATACATCGTTATATTGTTCATCGAAGTCTCTATGACAATCACTGACGCCATCTTTTACACGGTATTTTGATATACATTTTTCAGATGTAGAACATTTGAATAATGTAGAGGAATAATCTGAACAATTCTGAATTGGACAATAGTAAAATAGTTGTTTCAAGTAATAATACAATTTAGGATAATATTCAAGTGCATGTGCATGGAAAGAAAAAGCGTCTCTTTCATCGTAAAACTCTCTACAACTATAATTATTAATAATCAAGTTTGTTGGATATAACTTACAGGCATTATCATCATAGCAAATAAAAATCGGTGTCCATTTCCAATGATGAAAATTGTATCGTTCGGAGTCATATAAAAGATGAACAGATGGATACATGAAAGGTATTGATGGAAAACTATAGATATTGCTACATGTTAATCGAAGGAAGTCAGAACAGGTTCCAAATGGTGGACATAAATCTTCACATGAAATATTAAATAAATAGGCTAACCTCAAATGCATATTAGTCGTAACGCAGATCATATACTTCCAACACAATATACTAATATTTTTGTCTGATTCAAACTCAAACAATTTTCTCTGATATAACTGAGCTCTGTGTCCGTCACACGCTTCTTCAACCGGAGTAGCGGCACATTCACCATACCCACAAGAAAACTTTAGCCAGCCACAATTATGTTCCTCACAGTGAAGAGAAAAATCAGTATAACAACTATGAAAAACAGAAGTAAATGAAATTAGTTCGTCACTAGAGTCCATACAGTCATAAATGTGATCATAGGCAAAGGTTTTTGGTATACACTGACCATTTCTGCAGCGATATTCGCTTTCTAAATTGCATTCACTCATTTCAAGTTCTAGACAATTTAACTCATCTTCACCTCCTTTACAATTAACAATGCCATTGCATATATCGCGCCAGTCTATACACACGATACTCTCACACGGAATTGCATTATAACATGTTATATTTTCAGTTCTCGGATTATAATACCTGTCCATCATTTTAAAACGTTCTCTAATTACAATTTCTACTTGTTGTTCACTTGATTGACCTAATGTGTACTCACATTTTGGACCAAACCAGTGATTATCTGTACAATTACAATATAGTTGATTAGCATTCGTAGATAAACCAAGACGATATTTTTGATAATTATTCATCATATCAATGGGTGCATTCCATCCATATAGGTCATCAACAGTTATTTCTAACAATTTCAAATCATCAAATCTATATTCTTTACCGTAACATTGTATTTCTACACTATGATCAAAAGTTGGAGATCGAATACAATAAGGTATTAATGATTCGACACTCAGATTCTTTTCATTTTTTACATATAAGTATAGACAATGTTTATATGCAAGTGACGTTACTGATTGTTCATCAGTATAATGTAAATGAAAATAACATTCAATAAATGGCGTGAAAATAAAATACAGAAACAATGTTTTCATCATCGTTCTTGACTTTTCAAATGATTGGACACCCTAAAGAAAGCTTAAGATTTTTAACTCTGCAAGATAAACGCGTCTTTAAAAGTTTATAGAGATGGAAATGAGTTCTGTCGACTATTTTATCCACTACTCAATGAGAAATGCTCAGATATTCCCTTCCTTTGAATACAAAGTGAGTGAGGAGTTTGGGTATCAATTTTTTTGATCACCAAAAAAAGATACTTTTGATCACCAAATTCTTTAGACACAAATGATCACCAAATTTTTTAGCATGCATGCCACATTTTTATTTCTCAACAAAGTACAATGTATAACACACACATATTCATTGAGATTTTAACCAAACGAACAATATTTTTACAGTTTTATTTATATCCCTTTAAAAAATTTAAAGCTGTGCTAACTTTCTTGAGACACCCTTTTGCTATCCGCGCGCCTAATGGTTGAATACGTATTTTATCGTGCCAACGTGACACAAGTTAAATAAAATTGCTAATCCAACAGAATGTTTACACGAATACACTAATGATAGTACAACAAGCGAACAGAATTGTTGCCACACTAGAAAACTATTGAATGTATTATTGGCTAGGTATTTATCATTCTCGTTGGTGGGTTATATTCAATGGTTTTCTGGTGTGGCAACAATCCTGTTCGCTTGTTGTACTATTATTAGTATATTCGTGTAAACATTCTGTTGGATTAGCAATTTTATTTAACTTGTATCAAGTTAGCGATAATATACAAAAGGTAAAATATTCTTCGTTTGGTTAAAATCTCAATGAGCATATTTGTGTTGTATATTGTACTTGATTGAGAAATAAAAATGCGAAATGCATGCTGGAAAATTTGGTGATCAAAAGTATCCTTTTTTGGTGATCTTTTGTATCTAAATATATTTGGTGATCAAAAGTACATTTACTTGAGGACTTTTACGTTAGATCGTTGAGTTTACAAGTTTGAAATATCAGAAAAAGCTTATCAGGTTGAAAGTGGAACTCCCTCATGAAATAGAATACATAAGCCACTTTCTAATGGAAACATTTATGGGTGAGTCTACTGACACCATCATGAGGTGCCAACAAGGGCTATTGACACCACCAGGAGTGTCAGCAATGGCTATTGATACCAGCATCGCAGGTGTCACGAAGGGCTATTGATACTTCCAGGGCTTAGTGTGAAGACCGAAGCTGAACCATTCTTGAATGGATTACAGTTGCGCCAAATATTAAAGAACAGCCTTTTTACTATTAAAGATGTTCAATTTACAGGACAATGTCAAAAGTATACGGTTAATTACCTAAATTCTTTCTTTTCTTTGTCAGACGACTGCAAGTGCACACTATATATATAGTAACCACGCTACTACTACGAAAGCGGTTGCTGTTGTTTCGCTATTTTATTTTTGATTTACGCTCACAAAGATAATAACTAACGTCGACGTAGCGACCGATCTGAAGCATCTACTCCGACTTCTACAGTTTCGACGACTGACTTCCACAGTTTATCTCGTCGCAAAATAGCAATGAGAATATGGAACCTACAGATTGATAAAGACTTGTTTACAGAGTTTTATTTAGAAATAAAAAGTTCACGTCTGCGTTTTTCGAAAGATCGAGGACCTAATTTTAGTGCGAGTTTGCTTACTTGCATTCGACAATTCCCACTATGAGTTTGTTATACCTCCTATTCTCCTGCTTTTTTTGACTCTAATCGCTGAGACCCTTCTTAAGAAGTTTTAGTTGCTACTTTTATTTCTTTTCGATCAAACGACCGAAATAGCGTTTGTTTTGTAATTTTATGCTCAGACAAACGTACTCCCACTATCACCTATAATATAACGACCTTTGGTGTTTATTGTTTTCTTATTTACTTTAGGACTGCTTTCTTTGTTTCAGAGTCTTTACACGTTTTCATGCGCAATTAGACATGCTTTTTTAAAAGATATAGCACTTCTTGGCATTTTCTCTATCCTCTCATCAGATAAGAAATACAGAAATACCTGACCAGTGCTAGCTTTATTTCATGCACTGGACGTTGGAGGTGTCAATAGCCCTTCGTGACACCTCTGATGGTGGTGTCAATAGCCAGTCCGAACATTTATTTGCTATAGTACTACTCGTATGCACCAGTCTTTGCATCGTGGTTTGAGGAGACGTGCCGGTGTGTTTCATAGTTGATGGTGTAAAATGTTCTGCGAAAACTTCTTATATTCTTCCAATAAACGTGTACAAAAGTATTTTCTCGGAATTTAGTTTCACTTATTGTGAATAATCAGCCCACTATATACTTTGAGTATTAGATTTTGTGTGGACACAAAGGGCGTATATCTAGAGAACTGCACGGGCACGAGAATTCCCGTCGCGGACATGCCCATGCTGTCCGCGGGCATGAACGGACATAGACGCTTGAAAAAATGACGTATGCGAATAAAAGATAATCGTCCTCTCCGACGGATACGAATTGTGGGAAATTTTCTAATAAAATGAGTTCGAAGTGCTTTTAGACAAAGCATGAATAGTAAAAGACATGCTAAAGAAAGGATAACATAGCATAGGAGCGTGAACATTTTCCTTCAGATATGTAAACGAATGTATCTTTCCCGTTGTGTGGCTAAGTCATGAATTTTTGCTTTATTACGGACTTTTAATCCATGGGGAGCATGAAAAAATCCATGGGCGTCCACAGACAAATATCGCAGAAAGGTCTACAGCCATGGACAGGCACGGGTAGAAAACCTTGTCCCTGCAGCCCTTTATATCATTCCGATTAAAAAATGGAAAACAAAAATAGCATAGAGCTACGCTAACAAAACAAATTCTGTGCTGAATCACGTTCAGAGACGTATAGATCTAAGTCACTTGGTCAGGACCAGGATACAGGCGTATTTAATGGAATACTGAACAGTACTTTGTACTTACAGTCCTCTGAAATCATCTTTATGTTGATAATGTTGTGAGATACATTTTATTAAAGAACAAGTTGTGTGGTATGGTAAGAAAAATTAATTTCGGCTAGTAACTGCTGTTCTAACAAGTTATATTATCAACAATGCTAACAAAAATTCATAAACCTGTCTCATCACTCATTTTAGCAAATAATGTGTGGTATAAAAACGCAGTACATGTCGAAAATGATAGAACTGCTTTTTTATTAAAAAGCTGGATTAACAGAAAAAACTCAACTTCGACCAGAAAACGACTTGGTGTGTTTCAATAACTGATATAAACCATGCTGCTTCTTTATTTGTTGTAATTGTGCTTTTATTGAACTAAGAAAACATTGATGAGAATATTTTTGTTTACATTGCTGGCATAATTCAGTTTTCAATGATTTGGTTTTAATACATAATCCGCATGTATTACATATTGAATATTCTGTTTCTAATTGTTCATATTCTCGTTTTAATTTTCGTTTACTACTATTAGATGACGGGTAAAATTCTTTTGTTTCGTATGCTTGAAATAAATTACAAAAATGATCAATGGTATTATCTGAGCATCCATCTCTAATTTTATGAATCATCATCATTGCAGCTGAATCATTTTTATTTGGTATAACCCGTCGATCGATTGTAACATCTAAAATGAAGTAGAAAACACATTTTATAATTGAGAACTGGAAAGCTTTTTTGAAGTCACTGGGACTAATTTAGTAGATTCAGTTTCTCAGAGTAGAAGTAAAAGCAGATTGACTCTATACCTTGATTTTGATCACCAGAATTATTCCGCTGTTTGAGTTAGCGAATAATCAACATATATGGAATCATTTTCTACAAATACAAATAGAAAACAGAAGTTCAAAAATTATTATGCCATCATTAGTTTTATAAATTGCACAATAATCCAAGTCATAATTAACAGTTTGTTAATGGCCTGTTAAGTCCCAGTTAATGGTCACAAACGGCGAAAAAAGATTAGTTTACGGTAGTGGTAAGTACTCATTTTTTTATATAGATAATAAGAGATACACAACCTTTTTCATCATGAAAATCGACTATTTTCTGTTTGAGACGTTTCGTCTTTATTCAAAAGACATCC
>CAJNOQ010007290.1:0-12503 GCA_905250885.1 Didymodactylos carnosus
CCATCAGTGTTTGAAAAAACCTTGTACAGAGTGTCGCTTCAGGAAAGAAGTATAGAAGAAAACTGTGGGATCAAAAATTGTTCTGTATCGAATTCTACTCTCACAGTGTTCTTCTATATTTCTGAAACGCAACTCTGTGCAATGTTTGAACGATTTTGCACTCCGGTATCCTGAAAAACCGACCAGAAAATCTTTATTTTTTTCGATTTTTGACGCTTCCATTTGATTCCGTATGTGAAAGTGTCTATGTTTTATGAATTGAAGATTTTCTGAACACTATCGTTTGGCTCAGAAGAAAGCGAAAGTAGCGTAAAAATTTCAGCATCTTTTCTCCTCAGTGCAGCGTCTCAGTATTTTCAGTTTTAAAGATTGACCTTAAAAAATTTAGCGACAGCAAGTCTTACATCATAGAAAAAACTATGATAAACAACGTCTGCACTCACATTTCCGCTCCAAAATGCGTTTTCGCAGAGACACTGTAGGCAAGACCTCGAAAACGCACACTTTTGGCCCCCAAAACGCATTCTTCAGGTCAAATCCAAATTTCTCCGCCAAACCTTATTTGAGAACGATGACAATCTTTACACATATACATCTCGATGTACTCTATCCATTGGTTACAGAAGCGAGGTTTCAAACTGAAAAGTAAACATTTTATTTAAGTTTTAAAAAATGCACAAAAAAGGCCGAAAAAAATTAAAAAATGTTTTTCTAGAAAGTTACAAACCCGTAAACCTCTAAACTCTTTTCATATATATTTCGAAGTGTTCTCTACAATGTGACAAAGTTTATATTGTTCATAGAATACTCCATTATCGATACAATTTATTGTTTATTGTTTTCACAAAAAACTAAAAAGCGAAAAGATTAGAGACCATGGAAAAGTATGAATGTCTGAGACAATTTTGCGAATATACAAGATTTACAGATAAATTTTAACTAAAGTTTCAATCTTTGAACGACAGATTGGACAACTCCGAGCTGAATGTCCACATGGAACACACGTTGACAAATGTCCACAGGGCATACAAGCTAAACATTTTTCTTCCGCACAACATACAACACATAAATTCTAAGAAGGAAAATATAATATAACACGATAAACACAAATAATAGGTATCACCCAAAAGACACGTACGTCAATCGCATGAGATTGTGAAAAATAACATTCTGGAAATAAGAGCAAAAAAACAGAAATCAGTTTTAATAGTTGCGAGACAACACTTACCAACTTGTCGTTTGCTTCCATTCTGTAATACCTTTCTGCTAATGTTTAATAAACGCTGGATGACCGGCAGGTTAACTAGTAACACTAGATTAAGAATTAAGAGAATAATCAAAAACATTTAATCCACACACCCTGCAAACATAGCATGAGCTGTTAACAAAAAAGTTATCAAAGACCTTAAGAAACTCTGATTTAAGATGCATACCAATGAATTCGCTGTCTGAACCTTTTTTCAGAAGATTTTAAGTTTACCTGTAAAATATAAAGAAGTAATTAGCTTAGAGGGTGAGCCAGAGGCTATATATCGCAATTCGTCAGAGAAACTGCGTTCAGGACTTCTTGCCCATCTCATATATGCCAGAACTTAGAAATGTTCGAGTGTAAAACAAAAAAAAGAGAACGATATTAGATTTATTTTAATGAATGGTTTAACAAAGACCGGTGTAAATACATATCATACAAACAAAATAATCACACAGTAACATTGATGATCATAAAATGAAGAATATTAAGCGTGGATTAGTGTCGTATGTTAAAATACTTAGTGGCCACATCCATCCTCATTAAAAAAAGGGTTAGAGTTAAAAACAGTTTTTTGCTGGTACCAAACCAGTCTCAACACTTCAACGAGGCTTTTAACGAATCTTATAAAAAGAAGTGTAATAACCCCACTTAGATTGTAAGTTTTATTTTCTTTTGAACCTAAAAAATATCTCCTTAAACATTTCACTGACTGCGAGGAACTAGAATGGCTCAAAACATAGAATTTGACCTGTATAATAGAGTGAATAATGCTTTGAATTGCTAGCATCGTTAGAGTCCTTACACCATAACGGATCCACAACATTATGTTGCGCAAGTATACTTTTTTAGGACAGAAAGAAGTAGGGTGTCGCTTTGTTGTCTTGATTAATCTTACTCAACTCACTCTTTAATACAGCTAGAGCTGGTTTCACATATGATTTGGCTAGGTATAAACTTTTACTAGCTGTAAAATCTCCGAAGCACAGCTTGGACAAGTTCGAGCTGTCCTACCGCAGCCAACACATAATGCCAGATGCCCACACGGTAAACAAGCTATACGTTTTTGTTCCTGCGTACACAGCAAACATAGGCTTGGATTGGAGTGCCTCCTTGGTGCACCTAAAATAACTTAAGCCATTAAAAAAGGTAAAGCTACATGGAGGGATGCAAGAACTTACCATCTCTACCACTTTCTCCTGCACAACCCGAAGCTCCTAAAAAAATAAAAGCATATAAAGTAATCTAGAGACAGATAGTGAAAACGCGCACAGGTTTTAGTCGTGTCACTACGGAGTAGCTTGAACTGGACTCACAGCCGGTTCAAACAATTTTCTTCCGTTTTTCTCTCGTTTTTGAAACTTGTTGGTATGTTGACCCAAACGAGAATTTTTTTCTGGTGTCGTTACTAGTGATTCATATATGAGATAAAAGACTACTTATTGCGTAGGAGAAACTCTTGTAACAGGAAAAAGTAATGGGTTATATTTACTTGATTGAGCAGTACCAGACAGTTGCTGCGCATAGGAACAAGTCGTAAATCTTTGTATATGTTCTTGAGCCGGATTAGAGGACCGAAACATGATCTGTAACGTACCATTACAATAAAAACATTGTACTATTGTTTCTCTGCCAGAATAGAAAAATCCGGCTCTAACCAACTCATTAACATCCGGGCGAGGTTCATGGAGTGGCCACGCTTCGAATGATTGTACTCTTTCGGGAACTAAAGCGTACTTTGAAGTCGAAAATCGTGCGATTATGCCATTCCGCGTAGTTTGTCGAAGCAGCGATGGATTGTTTTCATTGATTACAACAGCGTGGTTCGGTGATTGAAACTTTTGAGACTCGAACTGGAAATAATAGCAGTCGGGAGCCAGACGTTTGTGTATTTCAAGCGGAATGTCCTCGGGAATCCAGTTTTCTCGAGCTTCGCCACAATATATACAAGCAACTAAATCCCCGCCGTTACCACAACAAAACCATCCAGCTTCCATCATGGCCTTTTTCGATGGCTCGTCATGCGGCCAATGCAGAAAAATCCTTTCAACTGTTTTCAGTACCGTTTCTTGGTCGTTAACACTTAACAACTGTCTAATTAGGCCGAGGAATACTGCTGCTTTTTGTTGCTGGTGATCCATGACAGCAGCTAGCAATATAACAGTAAAAATTACTTTCAGGTGTGTGTTATTGACCTAGTCAGGTAGTGCAAATATGTCACCAAGTCAATTGTTTAAACAATATGTTAGAGAGCCACAATCTGCACTGAAATCTCAGAAAGTATGAAGAATCTTGATCTCGACCCTGTCTAACCAAATTATACAACTAACGAGGGAACCTATGTAACTGTCCGGTCGTCTTTTTAATGAGACCTAGTGGACTATAGGTAATCGATCATGCTGATTCTGAATATCAGCATGATACGGGCTTACAGGACTTCTAATGGACGGTTTTCTTGAAAATTAGTTTTCCAGAAACTCTAAGAAATAACCAAAACTTTTCTTAATGAGACATAATTGCAGCCCGCAAATTTCTAATTAAAATGAGACATCTCCCAGCTCTACACAGGCTTTCTTTGCAAAGTTATAGAACTTACAAGAAAGGCTTAAATTAATTTCTTCTTATTTCTGTAGCTTTGAGCTGACAATGAACATTTAGGGCTTTTCTTGTAAATTGTATAACTTTGCAAAGAAAAGTCATGTAGAGCTGGGACATTTCTCATTTTAATTAGAAATTTGCAGGCTACAATCATGTCTCATTAAGAAAGGTTTTGGTTATTTCTTAGAGTTTCTGGAAAACTAGTTTTCAAGAAAACCGTCCATTAGACGTCCTATAAGCCTGTATCATGCTGATATTCGGAATCAGCATGATCGATTACCTATAGTCCACTAGGTCTCATTAAAAAGACGACCGGACTGTTGCACATGTTCCCTCATAAGTTCAATAAAATATAAGGCCTTGAAAAGTCTTTCTTCTTGAGACAGGCTTGTCTGAAGGGATACAACGTTATCATAGCTGAAAATCAAAAAGGTCCCTTTAGTTTCTTTTGCAAACGGTTATTTTTTTCACCAATGGATAAGTGCAATAAATTTGTAATCAGGTTCTACAAATAAAGACTAAGAATTGTGGGGGTTTTCTGTTGCACTGAGCCCGGACAGGTCGCATAATCGAAGATCTTGATGACAGTTTATTTCATTATCATATTTATAAGGGATTTATCTCCATTGTGCCGCTATATACAGCATTTTTTGTCGATCTTTATCTAGAAAACCGTTACTACAAACAACTGAACAGAACAAAGCTAGTTCCAGCAGACAATAGCATTTTTTCAAATTTCGCTCCTTGATATTCTGCTGTAGTTTCGCCACAATCATTTCTTATGGATGTTAACCTTGCAAATTTACATTAACCGTTAAAACTTTTGGGTATCAGTCTTCCACCTTAAGTGTCACTGCAACCAAAACTAACTTCTGTTTGTACTCTTCAGCTATGTCTAGATCGAATGAGGGATCATATAATATTTAGATAGATTGTTAACGTGTGATTGACTCGCCATGAATCTTGATACACTTGATGAACATCGGTCATTGCCCTCATTCAATCGAAAACTCGATCGGTATGACCTTAGGACGGACTAAAACCCTAAGCGTAAAGAAAAAATCGCCAAGTAGACACATGCCGCCGGGAACATGGAAATTGAAAGAGTATTTTCGGCAACGTTCGGTTTGCCAGACTGGAAGTTTATAGAAAATAGCTGTGGAAGAGTCTCCATTACTATGGCATAAGAAATTTTGAAAAATCCCATTTGCCCATTGTATCAGATTGCGAAAATATTTTTCTGAACCGGCTCTCATAAGACGGACACAGATTGTACCCGTATACTGTGTATACCAGACCTACACGAATATATCTACATCCTCGACCCAGAGTTTGTATTCGTATTCATATAACGGATGTGGCAGAGAAAACGAGACTTTTTCGTTTTTGCTACCACTGTGTCAGTTCTGATCCGATCGGTCCGAACCCTTTTTTAAAAGATGCGCTGCGAAATACTCTATAAAATCATACCTAAGCTATAATTTCAGAACTTCAATCAAGAAAACTAAGCCAATTAGGTAAAAGTCGAAAAAAAATGTAAACTTTCTAACCTCAAAATGTTTTTCGACTTGAACTTTTTCTTCTGCTAATATTTTCGCTAAAAAGTGTGGCAAAAGGGAGAACTCAGTTTATGTTTGATACTTTCAAATGTGCTCTTTCTCGTGGTGTGTAAAAAAATTTTTTTAGAGCAGATTGGTGTGCCCGAGAACGAAGTTACAAAAATACATCAAAAGTTGAGAACCTCACGGTTTCGTCCTACCTCACTAATCGAGTTTGAATCTAACATCCTCACTCCATGCAAAGAAACCAAGAAATTGGGTGTTGTTTTCATTTTATTAAATTAAAGCTTCTTAGAATGCTTTATTTTAAAACGAAAATCCTAAATCTCTCACTTAATAAAGCACGATCTTGAACGAAATCCATGATAACTAACACAATAGAACATCTAGTCTCATCGACGAGAAATCCATGAGAAATATACCTTTGCACAAAGTAATGCAGTCTTATTCACAGAAAATTTATTTTCACACGATAAATCTGCCATCCTGTACAGCAAATGTAGTTTTATACGAGAAATCTACTATTATCTACGAGAATTCTATTATTCACCACAAGGTTCCTTACAGTTAATAGGTGATGAGATAAATAGTTAGTTCCTCGTTTTAATCAATAAAACCAGCTTTTCTGTTGAATTGCCGTAGACGAACTTTCCAAGTACTGTTCTATGTGAACTTTCTTGTTCATATTTATCTGAAGAGATCCACTAAAATCAGTATGATAAATTAAGAAAATAGGTTCGCTCACTTTATTTATTGATAATTTTTAATAAGCAATTCAGTTGTCCTTATATATGATATCACTTACGAGGTAACCCTCCTAAGTGTCCAACCGGTTTTTCCTTAAAACATACATGACTGTGGATAATCTTTGCTGCTGACCATAAATCTGATATCTGTTTCCTGATCCAAGAGAGATGAAAACTTTTTCTTTTTACCAAGATGTAATCCTGATCCTCCTCTATCTATGATATGAATTCAGAGCGATAACTGTTAATGGTTACCGAAAGACAGCTATTTTACTATCGAGGTCTCTGGAAATTAGATTCTGAGATATGAGATCCTTTCCAAGAAAAATTCATAACTCATTCTAAGAATATCAATTCTATTTCAGACACACATGAAATACTCTTCGACGATTGTAGACTACCTAGTCCAAGTATGAAGGTTAACTACTGTGTGGTTCTGGAAATTCATTGAGAACGAGCACTCACAATAACTAAGGGTCACTCGTTCTACTGTAGAATCTGCATTCAATGCGCATCATAATTGTGGAAAAATAATCATAGAAACCTATGGTTTCGAAAAACGAAGGTGAGACTTTTGTTAGAAAGATTATGAGCTCACCTCTGACCCTTGGCATTTCATTTATTACACGCGAAATAAACTCATATCTAAATTTTAATTTTAGAGCTTCAATCAAGGAAACTACTAAAATTATACGAAAAGTGGAAAAAGAAAGCCTTTCTAAACACAATACTTTTCTAATAAGCATATTACTTGTAGGTGCCAGTGATGATAATGATGATGCATTAGAATCCTTCCAAGCTACTAGCGGTTGTACGAAAGGAGGAAGCTCAAATGCTTTTTTAACCAACGATCAGATAGAAGATACAGTTCATAAATATTACAAAGAAAAAGATTGGTCTTGAACATATAATTATTTTTAATCCTTTACCTACCCATGAGTCACCCGTGACCCATATGCAGAACTGTTATAAAAAGACAATGAAGCATGTGATAAAAAAATGGATTGCTTTTGAGAGCAAGATAATTCCATGAGCTATCGATTAATAAAAACAGATTTTCTTTTCCATCACTTTTTGGTGAAGACATTTGGATCAGAGCTGGGCAGCTCCGGTAGATCGGTCCGAACCCTTTTTTAAAAGATGCGCTGCGAAATACTCTATAAAATCATACCTAAGCTATAATTTCAGAACTTCAATCAAGAAAACTAAGCCAATTAGGTAAAAGTCGAAAAAAAATGTAAACTTTCTAACCTCAAAATGTTTTTCGACTTGAACTTTTTCTTCTGCTAATATTTTCGCTAAAAAGTGTGGCAAAAGGGAGAACTCAGTTTATGTTTGATACTTCCAAATGTGCTCTTTCTCGTGGTGTGTAAAAATACTTTTTTAGAGCAGATTGGTGTGCCCGAGAACGAAGTTACAAAAATACATCAAAAGTTGACAGCCTCCCCGTTTCCAACAATGTGCTCAATCAAGAAACGGAAAACACGATTGAAGTTTTATTGTTACATAAGAAGAGCGATCTTTTCTGATCAAAAATAAGCAAACCTGACCGAAAAAGCTTTTATTTTGATGGAGTTATGGGGCTTTTACTGAAATCACTACTATACCCAAAATTTAAAAAATTAATGAAAAAATGCATGACAACCGATAGAAAAACTATTATTTTGCTGTGGCTTTTGATGTGAAAAAATCTGAAGCGTAGTTAAAGGATAGAGTGAAGTCAGGGCTAGAAAATGGCTGATTCAGTTTTTCTTACTTTCAAAACGTTAACACAAGAAATAATTTTTGATTTTAGAAAGTTTCTGGTTTTTCGACTTTTATGTAATTGGCTTAGTTTTCTTGATTGAAGTTCTGAAATTATACCTTAGGTATAATTTTGAAGAGTATTTCGCAGCGTATCTTTTAAAAAAGAGTTTGGACCGATCGGATCAAAACTGACGTAGTTGTAGCAAAAACAAAAAGGTCTCATTTTCTCTGCCACATCCGCTACATATATATATACGTTTATAAACGCCTGGGATTCTGGGCTTTTACTCGATACAGAGTGATATGTGCAGTTCGTCTCCCTATTCTAAGACCTGTAGTTTTAGCAGATACACTCTGTATCTTGATTATGACATCTCTGCGGCTATAGCCGAAAAAACAAAATATTTCGATTCATAATCGCGCAGCACATTTTTAAATTGATTAAACATATCTGCTAGTTGAGATGATCGTTGGGAGAAAATAATGTAACCTTTTCGATTTTGACCGTGAAGGGCTCTACGATCCTTGAAGTAGGCATAATCTGTGAGCGAAGAGCTTTCAGATCCCCTAATTACCGACTAGGCGAAGTTCTGCAAATTCTACATCATATGTGTGGCATTAGCACATTCTGAGATACTTTATTCTCAGATCTGTATCACTTCTTCAAAAATTTACTTTCGTACCTGTAGCAGCGGGGATGTCTTGTTGTTCTGCTAATGATTGCCTAGAAGTTGCCATTTACCTTGTTCTATATATTCTTTGAAAAGTAAATTTTTTTATGAAATATTTCACTGGCAGATGTCTGCAATTTCGGGGATATCGTCTGAAATTTATAGAAAATAAGAAAGATAGCCAAGCATATGAAAGGTTTACTTAGCAAGGAAAAAACACCGACATCCCACGTACATATGCATTAAATTGAATTGTTTGCTTTCGACGTCAGTTGGAAAAAGCATACATATACATTTATAACATATTGAGTTGGCGCAAGGATATGAGTGAATGATCAACCTAAACGAAAAAAAGGCAGTTCCTGTAGAAAACTAACGTATTGTTGCTTGTCATGCTGCAGGTAATCTGATGTGACACATAAAAGGAAGAGAAAGAAAACGAAAATATTGTTTTCTCTTGCATCACACAACAGGATTATTTGCTTGCAAAAAACTAAGCGCAGAAGGATGGTTTCAAATTTCATGAGAATAGTGTTTGTATTTTGTTTTGATTTTAATGATCAGCCGTTTACAGATAGAGAACTTAAAAAGATCCAAATACTTTTTCTCATATTCTCCACTAAAAGAAAAGCGGAGAAAATGGCGAGAGATTTCGTGACAAAAGTTCCTGTGTTTCGTCTGATAAAAATGCGCGTTTCTACCTCGCGAAATCTTTAGGGGGAAAAAATACGCGTTTTTATCAGATGACACGCAGAAATTTTTGTCGCGAGATCCGTTCAAATGAAAATCGTGTGAGATCTCGCAAGATTTTATAAATACATTCTAAAAGGATTTCTTGCAGGACTTCGGGTACATTTTCACAGGGGAACTGGCATGGTTATTTGTTTTTAATAATTATCACGTGTGGTAAAGTTTTTTCTGATTTATAAGGTAAACGTTGTGCGATAATTACAAACTAAGTCCGCTGTTTTATTGGTTTGCTTGACATCCATTTACAAAGACTCGCAGAAGAGTCGTGTCACCTAAGAAGTCACTGTAGCTACACAAGACATAGAATCAAGACAGCAGCTACTGAGCTGTGTACACCTATTAGTTTCCATTCATTAATAATTTCTATTCAGTTTTTATTAGACATTATGAATCACATATCAGTTTTTCTGGTACTCAAATAAAAAGTACACAAAACGCGAAAACAATACATTATCAGCTATTCGCGGAAGAGTCGGTTTGCGGAACCGTCGTTCGCGCAATAGTCAGTGATTCAAAGAAACTGTTTGCAAATCAAAACGTGTTCTTTTGAAACGTGATTTTTATACACTCAAAAACACATTTACATACAAGAAAAGCTTTGTCATGTGGATGGAGCGAAGTAAGGCGGCGAAAGTCACGTTTACCTTTGGGACGTTTGACCAATCTTTGAAAATGGGTTAACTGGTCGAAGATAAATAATATACTTATTTGATAAACACTACAATTTATTGGTTGCAGATGGTGGCAGAGTACAATTTTCATTATCATATTCGTATTTAATAAGGTAAAATGAGAGTGCTGCCCATAGTCAGAATTATTCTTCATTAGGAAAATTAGATATTGAAGCGATATTTGGATCATAAAATATGTTCTCACCATTTGAAGCCATAATATAAAGATCAATAATTAGAAGGCTATTACCATAGTTCTCTGCTAATTATCGATTTTTACTTTTTGAAGTGCAGCATGTGAAATTCAATGTTTTACCGGATGTTAGATACTCTTGCCTTTGTTCATCTGTTAGTGTCAGACCACCATAAATTGTTTTAATATCTGTTGTATTTGTTTGTACTAGGTATGAATAAAGTAGAAAATTCTGATTATTTATTATTTATTTTGTACGCCGACTGTTTTTGTCGCTTTTATTGTTAGTCACAAATGCTTCCAAAGATAGATTTGGTATCAATGTGAATGCTCCTTGTGTTCTTTATTGCAAGAAAAAAACCTTCAAAGTGAATGTTAACGCCGACGGTTTCTTCGGCTTTGATCGCAAAACTTTCTGTAACAAATTTGCGTATCCCAAACTTTTGACGGTGATTCTAGATATAACACTGAGAGTACTATCTACTGCAAGTAGTCCGACTTCAATGTAAGTTCATTATAACGAGAGATCACTCATAAATGTGCTCCATGAAGCTCAGTTTCTGTCTTGCTATAATGTGCGGAGTGAGAGGTATATGTAATATTTGTACGTCATTATATGTTCCCTAGCCAAATTTTTTTTGAAATTTCTGATAAGAAGCTTATCTAATTCTTACCAGATTCTTATATAAGAAGTGGCACGAAAGTTGCACGAATTTCGTAAGAAACAGATAAGAATCGAGTAAGAATCTTATAAGAATTTCATAAGAAAGTGATACGAATCTAATAAAGGATTCTTACGAGAATTATTTTCTATTCATTTGGTTTCAGTAAGATTTCATAGAAATAACTTTTTCTTCATAGATTTTCGTTAAGCCAAAGAATTTTAACAACGCAGTCTTATGTTTAGAATCCACTATCATAAACTTTAAATTTCGGTGCACTAAATTATATTCCGTCGTGATACACACCATTTCCATACTCAAAATACTACGCGTCACTAGTTGAAAAAGATGTTGTGACAGAATATAAAGACGCGATGTTTATATATAAATGTGTCCGCAGTATTTCAATAGGAGAACCCATGAATTGTCATGAACAACTTACCAGGTTCGAACTCTGAACGGATCGGTTTTTTAAAAATCTTTTTTTGTTCATTATTGTTTAAAACTCAAGAAAATTGCTGAGTGAACCATTGCGAGTGGTCAGAAAAAGTTTTACTGTAAGAATGTCATCAGACCTCAATAAGAAACTGATAAGAGCTCTTATCGCTTTCTTATGAAATTCTTATAAGATTCTTGCTCGATTCTTATCCGATTCTTACTTAATACTTGTAACTTTCGTGCTACTTCTTATATAAGAATCGGATAAGATTCTTAGCAAAAGCAAATAAGAAACTTGCAAGACCCTTACTAGATCCCTGTCCAATTCTTATCTAAGAATTGATGTCTAGGGTTAGACATCAAGTACTACCTACCCTGAAAAACCACGATTCCATCTCTTTCCGTTTACGAGAAAAACGAAATGTACGTTTTTCACGCGTATAACTTCTCGAACTTTACCCCATTCGAAAAGTTTCATATCTACAGAACTAAAAGTTTGGATTGATACGTTTTCGAACATGCTCTACACGATGAGACTACTTAGAAAAATTTCTGAAATGGTCATTGAGCTTGGCTTGTTGTGACTTATGTGCAACGGCTCCTAGGTTATGCTCAAAATTTATTTAACATGATTAAATCTTTGAGTCAATTGTAATACAACGGACAATTGGTATCCCAATGAACACCATATAGCACCCATATTTTACAAAACTATTTTTATACAACGCATACTTTCTAGGAGAAGAATATGACAGAAACCCTATGCTATATGCAAATTACTCAATCGAGCATTCAGATATACTGATAATTTGATCACAATAATCTCTGATGGTCAGTTTCCTCGACATCTGTCTATACAAATACAATACCTACGAATTCCTGTATGCCATCCTCCAGAGACTCTGTTCAGAACTTACTACAGAACCGCCAAAATAAATTATAATTGTACTCAGTTTTATAGCTCCGAAACGATCGTCTTGATATTCAGCTGATTAGCTAGCTGCACAAATGTTGAATAATATAAAATTTTATATCTGATCCGACATTGGGATCAAAAATCGACTACATTTTTACTTATTAGCGTGACGACTGTCTGTTAAGTCCGGTATACGTTGTTGTGTATAAGTAATTTATTACTGAACAAGATGATCTTTACATAAAATTAGGAGCTATTTATACCTGAGGTTAAACGGAAACGGTGGGTTATAACCCAGAGCTAA
>CAJNOQ010007291.1:0-12499 GCA_905250885.1 Didymodactylos carnosus
GCAAAAAATATTTTAGAATCATACAGGCTCGAGCTTATTTCTCAAATCTGTATGATTTAGCATTAATGGATATGAATTCAAGCGAGGCAAGTGAAAAGATAAGTGTAAATTCGAGTGTGATCAACGCTTGCGATCTTCGTATTCTTTTGTTTAAGACATGCATATTTACCGTAACTTTTTCCTTAATTCGATGGTGATTGCTGATGTGTGCATCGAAATTTCCTCTACTCTACACCGAGATCGATCAAGCTATATGGCATTGTATTGTCAAAGAATTACTGTGGTTCATACGTGACTGTATAAATCCAATGATCCTCCAGCAAGAAACTTTGGACATCGGAAATCCCATGTGAGTGTGATATAAAAAAAGTTTAATTATACTTTTGATAAATGTATACAGCATTGGATAATTTTCTATCTTAGTGCACTCATCGCACTCTTAAGTGTTGAAACGTTTTCAGCAATTACCAGTGTTTAAATAATAAGCACATATCTTTCACTAGGTCGCCAACCACGAAAAATACTTTTCAGAAACATAGATATAAAAGGTAAAAGTCTAATTAGACTTCTAAAAGTACTTCCAGTTTCATATCTGATCTCAGACATCTTAGACCTTTTCAGCTTTCATTATGCCATTAGTGGAATTCTGCTTTTGAACTACATTTCCTTTCGATAGATTTGAGTTTTGTTTTTAAATTGGTACTCTGAATTTTCGAGTTTCGACTTTCATTATGACAGAAGGATTAAAGTTTTGGACTATGTTTAGTCCATAGTCTCTGTTCGCCCTTGATTTCAGGATCCAAAATTAATTCTCCAATATTTTTCGAATGATCCGAAATTTGTTTTTTCTTGATGCGTTCTAACGAAAAATCAAAAGTTTCCAAAAAGTTTCATTTGTTAAGTAAAATTTGAGATAGGAAAGCAGAATCTACGAAAATTTCCTTGAGAAAAGTTTTTTTCGTAGATAATGAGCATTTCTTTTGAGAATTCTCGGTTCGGAAGTCTATAAAACTTCCAAACCGAATGACCGGAACAATTTCAAGTTTACTCGAAAAAGTTCTTTTCGGGTTTGAACTCGAATTGATCGTTTTGATCTCTGTTAACTTAAAACTTTTTTTGTAACTTGTTAAAGGAAACGGCAATAAATCACTCATACTTTATTGGATGTATCAAAGTATGTGCATAGTTACCGTTTCATGTGTATTTGCGGTGCAACTGGGTAGTTGGATACATGTTAACAATATCTGAACACCAACAAGAATATAACGTAACAAAAAAACCATACAGTAACAATAGTGAGCGATAATCATATGACTTTTCATGGATCGTAGTGAATTAAGATATGAATTAAAACTTGATCGCAGTTTATATGTGAAATTTTCACATATAAATTTCGATCAAGTTTTAACTCATATCTTAATTCCTGACATTGATCAACATACTCAACATATAGTAGAAGTTATTTATTTGAATGAAAAGCTTGACTATATTCTTATGCAAACAGAATCAGTATTATCACAACCAATAATAACATGTCCTCATGAAGCTGATCATGTTTTATTATTTGTTTATTCATACAATGACGTTCCTACAGCATTGTGTATAACTAGTGGTATTATTTCTTCAACAAAGCTAGATAGATATGGTTGTGTAAGGTCTGATTGTTATATGAACAATGGAGATAGTGGTAGCTGATGTTTTACAGCTTATGAAAAGTTATGCGGTGTAAATATTGGAACAGATTCTGCTCAGTAAACAGCTCCCATTCAGACCTGAATACAAGATATCAATCACGAGTCCATGTAATTCCAATAGTAGCTATAGTGGGCCAGCTGGCTTCGATGGGTTCGACAAACTGACAAGAATCGTCATACGCTTTAAATATGTGCGAGATGACGTATTTACGGATAAATAAACATTTTTCTTGGTTTTCTTTGTGCAAAAGAGGCTAAACCGAAATATATTTGGTTTATTTTCAGTTAAAAAGAGATCATCGATAGTTTTCAGCTTTTGCTCCTTCACAAAAAACTTTTTATTTTGAAAAAAGCTTTTTGAGTTAATTAATTTTGGTAATAACTTTTTATGCTTTTTGACTTTTTGAGTATTTTTTTACAAGCGGATATCTTTGTCACAAAAAAGCCACACATTTAATTAGATTTGCTATTGAGTATTTAGACATATGATTGTTTTTCTTTCGTAATATAATTAGACATGTTTATTTCTTGTATACACTTTTGAAACTGATCTAAGGACCCTGTCGGATTTAGTGACCATATCTGAATTGAGAAACCAAATATGCCATCTGGAAGAGCAGTTTGAAGCACACCGAAGAGTATATAGAAAACCATGTTTTCATTAAGTTTTGGACGAACTAGAGTCAGTTTACTGGCGGAGTGCTATTAGCACAAATCATGATCAATGGCTGATCTATGTTACCCGAGTGTCAGCCGAAGAAGTCTGTGAAAAATATTTCTTGTATGCAGTTTTGTAGAGCTTTTCACGGGCTACAAGCTCATGTATTTACCATCTCCGACCGTCATCTTAACAGAGAGAAACACGATTTTTCATCGATTTGGCATCATCTTTCACGAACAGTTGATGATGATGAGTCTCAGTGTATTGTGGTGTGTCAATCACAAAAGATGTGACCATGCGCCAAACCTTCATAAATTGCGCAGGAGATAGAGCTACAAAACGCACTATTTGGAAGTTCGTCAACAGAGGGGTGTGGTACCCAAAATTGCCTTACATTGACAATTACTAATCAATTTTTAGACCGATTTTTCTGTTTTAATTTCATGAAATTTCATTTTTTTTGGTCCAACCATACTCCTTCTTTAAATCTAAGACCTCATGCATCTCCATTGTTCATATAACAATCAGACCTTACACAACCATATTTATCTGGCTTTGTTCAAGAAATAATACCACTAAATGGGTCTAAAAATTTATTAGTAATTGTCAATGTAAGGCAATGTAAGGCAAAAACTAGCCTTCTGGTCAGGAAATCCTCGATCTGTCCTTGGAAGGATCAGTGTCTTGATCAGAGAATCAAGGGTATCCATTTTACATTGCAATAATCTGTTCACTGCCCTGAGCAGATCATCTGATCCTTCGCTAGAATTCCTATTGATCAGATAAGTTTAAGCAGAAATATATATGTTCTTACTAGAGTACAAGAACAGAAGTTTATATTTACCGCAGACGATATGAACACCGTTCGTATAAAAAGAGCTCACGTTCACCAGTGCTTTCACGTTCAAGGAACGAAGCTTGAACTTTTACAGGCCTATAATGGAGTGGGTTGTAAGTTGAATAAGTCCTCTATGGTGACAGAGGTGCGGTTTTTAGTATTCGAAAGAGGGAAGGAAGACAGCTCTATGCTTTTCTGTAACATTCAGTTTGGTTGCACCATCTTCTGGCGCCATCTGTTGGTGAAACTTAAGTCTATTAACGGCGTACCGAAAATCTACATAGCAAAGTATTATTCTAAGTACATATGAATGTACAACAGATGTCTCTCTCCGCCATGGTGCAAGTCTCAAGTCTCTGTCTACCGTGGTTCGGACACTACAGGCAATCTCTGGGGACCTGTCTGTCTGCTAAACCTGAACCATGGGAGCTTCAGCAGTGCATAATACATAGGTTTTCTGGCACGCTAAATCTCATGGTAATGTTTGGTTTGTTGTCCGAATTAAAGAAACTTCAAAAGATGAGTTTTTCAGAAAATTCAATTTTTCCGCTTTGACCATATTAAAATAAAAAGCTTCTAGTACTTTCATTTGTCAACCAAACTGTAAGAAATTTGAAGATTAAGCATAAGAAAAGTTGTTCTATCCGATCTGATGACCAGAACTATAATAGATAGAGCAAGTCATCAGTAGTTTTTCCAGAAAATTTCTGAAGGTCTTTAGACGAAATCTCAGTATGGGAAATAATATTAACATTCGTAAGCTGTACAGCAGGCGAAACTGGGTGAATTTTAAGAGTTTGAAGCAATTTGGTTGGCAAATGAAGGTACTAGAAGCTTTTTATTTTAATATGGTCAAAGCGGAAAAATTGAATTTTCTGAAAACGCAGTTTTTGAAATTTCTTTGCTTAAGTAGAAAATCGCATCTATCTGGAACACCTCTAATGGTATTTCAAGGTTTCAGAGGTTTCGACGCTCCCCAAAATTAAGGAAAGCAAGAATAAAAAAATCCTTCTCTCTCATCCGAAGGGGTAAGCAGTTCTCCTTTAAATAAAACAACCGCGGGTTCTGTAATTTGCAGTACAGTGAAAAAGAAGTTGCACGGGCAGAGGACTCATTTTGAGCCTTAGTGTCTAGAAAACTGCGGAATGCTGAGGTATGGCGGCGAAAGACAAATTTCACAATTTTAGTTTTAATACAACTTCCGCTCAAGAATCGCTTTGTTTTCTGTTAAACAGACAGCTGTAATCTGTGCATCTGGTGTCCGTCCTAGTTTGGAACCTTATGATCAGGCTTATAGAGTACATACAAACTCGAATGATGTACATGAGATATGTTGCTCTCGCGGAACCTTGAATACTTGTCGAGTTCAGTTCAACATTCTTTTTATGTTCTAAACTAATTATAATAAACTATTATAATAAGTTTTATATAAATGTGTAGAGGAGGTTAATTTTCTTTTCCACTTGGCTTGGTTATTTCTTCAAAGAGAATTAATCGCTATGTATCAAACGATTATTCTTTTATAGTTTATTCTACTCTGATACTATATAGACTTTGCTGTAAGAGGCGTTTTTCTCCTTAAAGAATAAAATAAGAAAAGAACAAATGTTATATTTTCATAAAATGTTCGTCTTTAATATGTTCAACGAAGGGGTGCTCACTGTACATTTATATCGTACTGTACCAACTTCGTGAACTAAAATCACATTAATTAGAGAAGAGCCATTTGCATTTTTTATACTAGTTTAAAGTATATGAGTTGTACACGATACTGATCTATCTCTTAGAAAAGGATCCCTTTTTGTTTTTGAGATATATGGCTGTGAATATCGGTGATTATCGTTTGAAAAAGCAGTTTTTGTAATGATGAGACAAATGGGAATAAATGTTTCAAAATATAATTCAGTACAAACATTAAAACTATTCAAACATACATAGAGGTTTAACTTCGGCGTTATTCCTCTTTAACAGTTTGTAAAACCAGTATAATAAAATGAGTTAGTGCATGTGTAAATACGTGATGCTCTATTGTATAACACTAAGACTGACTTTTTACTCACAGATCGTTCAAAATTCACAAACACGTGCAGTTTCAGCCGTTCGCGGGTCAGAAAGGCGTCCTAATCAACTAATGAAAGTTTAATAGAGCCAGTCATAAGATTTTCGACAATTCTATCCCAAATGACACTCAGAAATATTCAAGAAAGAGCATTAGTCGGAGCAGATAGGAGACCAAGATTGACACTTTAGACAGGAAGGAGGGATGTTGAAACACATATCGATGACTCTAACCGCCAACAAGCATTCAGAGAGTTCAATCATATGTGTCGAAATAGAAGACGTCTTTCAGCGCATGCTTTTGCCAAATGTGCCTGTTTTGTGAAATTTCTCGTTTTATCCTGATAAAAAGAGTTTGACAATACTTAATACAAGTAAATAAAAGAATTTGTTTTCGTCATAGATGATGATATATGAAGTCAAATGTAAAAGTAATCGTACTTATTACTACAGGAAAGGAATAAAGCATGCTAACCATGAGATGAAAAGGCTAAACCTAAGCCTAGTGCGAGATAATTTAATCAAGTAAATATAGTTTTGGAAGAGGATGTATATGAAAGTTAACTTTCTCACCTCATTGTTAAAATGCTATATTCCTTTGGTGTAGTACTTTTACATTTGACTTCATAAATCATCATCTATGACGAAAGATAAATTCTTTTATTTACTTGCATTAAGCTAGTGTTAAAGTCTTTTTATTAGGGGTAAATACAAAACAGTTATGTTGATTTACTACTATTAACATGACTGTGTTGATAGTAGTAAACCAACATTCAAGTAATAAATCAAGTCTGCCTGGATGCAGTCCTCTATCGACTGCTAAAGATATTTCTAGTTTAGGAGTTTCCAGGATGAAAAAGATTTAACGTACATTTTATTAGCGAGTTTCGAAGAGTGTGCTTTTTTCCATAGGCCGGGCGGCACATTGTTATAGAAGCAGTCCGAAAGTCTATAAACACTTTTTTTATAGGTTTTCAGATATGCTCTTTCCAATGGTCTGTGTTACGAAGTTCAAAGAGGCTTTCATCAGGGTTCTCCAGAGATCGGGTCTCAATTGGAATTTTGTTGTTTTTCTCCGCGCATGCACTTTACTGAACGCACCTCTTTCGAAACTCGCTAATAAAATGTACGTTAAATCTTTTTCATCCTGGAAACTCCTAAACTAGAAATATCTTTAGCAGTCGATAGAGGACTGCATCCAGGCAGACTTGATTTATTACTTGAATGTTGGTTTACTACTATCAACACAGTCATGTTAATAGTAGTAAATCAACATAACTGTTTTGTATTTACCCCTAATAAAAAGACTTTAACACTAGCTTAATGCAAGTAAATAAAAGAATTTATCTTTCGTCATAGATGATGATTTATGAAGTCAAATGTAAAAGTACTACACCAAAGGAATATAGCATTTTAACAATGAGGTGAGAAAGTTAACTTTCATATACATCCTCTTCCAAAACTATATTTACTTGATTAAATTATCTCGCACTAGGCTTAGGTTTAGCCTTTTCATCTCATGGTTAGCATGCTTTATTCCTTTCCTGTAGTAATAAGTACGATTACTTTTACATTTGACTTCATATATCATCATCTATGACGAAAACAAATTCTTTTATTTACTTGTATTAAGTATTGTCAAACTCTTTTTATCAGGATAAAACGAGAAATTTCACAAAACAGGCACATTTGGCAAAAGCATGCGCTGAAAGACGTCTTCTATTTCGACACATATGATTGAACTCTCTGAATGCTTGTTGGCGGTTAGAGTCATCGATATGTGTTTCAACATCCCTCCTTCCTGTCTAAAGTGTCAATCTTGGTCTCCTATCTGCTCCGACTAATGCTCTTTCTTGAATATTTCTGAGTGTCATTTGGGATAGAATTGTCGAAAATCTTATGACTGGCTCTATTAAACTTTCATTAGTTGATTAGGACGCCTTTCTGACCCGCGAACGGCTGAAACTGCACGTGTTTGTGAATTTTGAACGATCTGTGAGTAAAAAGTCAGTCTTAGTGTTATACAATAGAGCATCACGTATTTACACATGCACTAACTCATTTTATTATACTGGTTTTACAAACTGTTAAAGAGGAATAACGCCGAAGTTAAACCTCTATGTATGTTTGAATAGTTTTAATGTTTGTACTGAATTATATTTTGAAACATTTATTCCCATTTGTCTCATCATTACAAAAACTGCTTTTTCAAACGATAATCACCGATATTCACAGCCATATATCTCAAAAACAAAAAGGGATCCTTTTCTAAGAGATAGATCAGTATCGTGTACAACTCATATACTTTAAACTAGTATAAAAAATGCAAATGGCTCTTCTCTAATTAATGTGATTTTAGTTCACGAAGTTGGTACAGTACGATATAAATGTACAGTGAGCACCCCTTCGTTGAACATATTAAAGACGAACATTTTATGAAAATATAACATTTGTTCTTTTCTTATTTTATTCTTTAAGGAGAAAAACGCCTCTTACAGCAAAGTCTATATAGTATCAGAGTAGAATAAACTATAAAAGAATAATCGTTTGATACATAGCGATTAATTCTCTTTGAAGAAATAACCAAGCCAAGTGGAAAAGAAAATTAACCTCCTCTACACATTTATATAAAACTTATTATAATAGTTTATTATAATTAGTTTAGAACATAAAAAGAATGTTGAACTGAACTCGACAAGTATTCAAGGTTCCGCGAGAGCAACATATCTCATGTACATCATTCGAGTTTGTATGTACTCTATAAGCCTGATCATAAGGTTCCAAACTAGGACGGACACCAGATGCACAGATTACAGCTGTCTGTTTAACAGAAAACAAAGCGATTCTTGAGCGGAAGTTGTATTAAAACTAAAATTGTGAAATTTGTCTTTCGCCGCCATACCTCAGCATTCCGCAGTTTTCTAGACACTAAGGCTCAAAATGAGTCCTCTGCCCGTGCAACTTCTTTTTCACTGTACTGCAAATTACAGAACCCGCGGTTGTTTTATTTAAAGGAGAACTGCTTACCCCTTCGGATGAGAGAGAAGGATTTTTTTATTCTTGCTTTCCTTAATTTTGGGGAGCGTCGAAACCTCTGAAACCTTGAAATACCATTAGAGGTGTTCCAGATAGATGCGATTTTCTACTTAAGCAAAGAAATTTCAAAAACTGCGTTTTCAGAAAATTCAATTTTTCCGCTTTGACCATATTAAAATAAAAAGCTTCTAGTACCTTCATTTGCCAACCAAATTGCTTCAAACTCTTAAAATTCACCCAGTTTCGCCTGCTGTACAGCTTACGAATGTTAATATTATTTCCCATACTGAGATTTCGTCTAAAGACCTTCAGAAATTTTCTGGAAAAACTACTGATGACTTGCTCTATCTATTATAGTTCTGGTCATCAGATCGGATAGAACAACTTTTCTTATGCTTAATCTTCAAATTTCTTACAGTTTGGTTGACAAATGAAAGTACTAGAAGCTTTTTATTTTAATATGGTCAAAGCGGAAAAATTGAATTTTCTGAAAAACTCATCTTTTGAAGTTTCTTTAATTCGGACAACAAACCAAACATTACCATGAGATTTAGCGTGCCAGAAAACCTATGTATTATGCACTGCTGAAGCTCCCATGGTTCAGGTTTAGCAGACAGACAGGTCCCCAGAGATTGCCTGTAGTGTCCGAACCACGGTAGACAGAGACTTGAGACTTGCACCATGGCGGAGAGAGACATCTGTTGTACATTCATATGTACTTAGAATAATACTTTGCTATGTAGATTTTCGGTACGCCGTTAATAGACTTAAGTTTCACCAACAGATGGCGCCAGAAGATGGTGCAACCAAACTGAATGTTACAGAAAAGCATAGAGCTGTCTTCCTTCCCTCTTTCGAATACTAAAAACCGCACCTCTGTCACCATAGAGGACTTATTCAACTTACAACCCACTCCATTATAGGCCTGTAAAAGTTCAAGCTTCGTTCCTTGAACGTGAAAGCACTGGTGAACGTGAGCTCTTTTTATACGAACGGTGTTCATATCGTCTGCGGTAAATATAAACTTCTGTTCTTGTACTCTAGTAAGAACATATATATTTCTGCTTAAACTTATCTGATCAATAGGAATTCTAGCGAAGGATCAGATGATCTGCTCAGGGCAGTGAACAGATTATTGCAATGTAAAATGGATACCCTTGATTCTCTGATCAAGACACTGATCCTTCCAAGGACAGATCGAGGATTTCCTGACCAGAAGGCTAGTTTTTGCCTTACATTGCCTTACATTGACAATTACTAATAAATTTTTAGACCCATTTAGTGGTATTATTTCTTGAACAAAGCCAGATAAATATGGTTGTGTAAGGTCTGATTGTTATATGAACAATGGAGATGCATGAGGTCTTAGATTTAAAGAAGGAGTATGGTTGGACCAAAAAAAATGAAATTTCATGAAATTAAAACAGAAAAATCGGTCTAAAAATTGATTAGTAATTGTCAATGTAAGGCAATTTTGGGTACCACACCCCTCTGTTGACGAACTTCCAAATAGTGCGTTTTGTAGCTCTATCTCCTGCGCAATTTATGAAGGTTTGGCGCATGGTCACATCTTTTGTGATTGACACACCACAATACACTGAGACTCATCATCATCAACTGTTCGTGAAAGATGATGCCAAATCGATGAAAAATCGTGTTTCTCTCTGTTAAGATGACGGTCGGAGATGGTAAATACATGAGCTTGTAGCCCGTGAAAAGCTCTACAAAACTGCATACAAGAAATATTTTTCACAGACTTCTTCGGCTGACACTCGGGTAACATAGATCAGCCATTGATCATGATTTGTGCTAATAGCACTCCGCCAGTAAACTGACTCTAGTTCGTCCAAAACTTAATGAAAACATGGTTTTCTATATACTCTTCGGTGTGCTTCAAACTGCTCTTCCAGATGGCATATTTGGTTTCTCAATTCAGATATGGTCACTAAATCCGACAGGGTCCTTAGATCAGTTTCAAAAGTGTATACAAGAAATAAACATGTCTAATTATATTACGAAAGAAAAACAATCATATGTCTAAATACTCAATAGCAAATCTAATTAAATGTGTGGCTTTTTTGTGACAAAGATATCCGCTTGTAAAAAAATACTCAAAAAGTCAAAAAGCATAAAAAGTTATTACCAAAATTAATTAACTCAAAAAGCTTTTTTCAAAATAAAAAGTTTTTTGTGAAGGAGCAAAAGCTGAAAACTATCGATGATCTCTTTTTAACTGAAAATAAACCAAATATATTTCGGTTTAGCCTCTTTTGCACAAAGAAAACCAAGAAAAATGTTTATTTATCCGTAAATACGTCATCTCGCACATATTTAAAGCGTATGACGATTCTTGTCAGTTTGTCGAACCCATCGAAGCCAGCTGGCCCACTATAGCTACTATTGGAATTACATGGACTCGTGATTGATATCTTGTATTCAGGTCTGAATGGGAGCTGTTTACTGAGCAGAATCTGTTCCAATATTTACACCGCATAACTTTTCATAAGCTGTAAAACATCAGCTACCACTATCTCCATTGTTCATATAACAATCAGACCTTACACAACCATATCTATCTAGCTTTGTTGAAGAAATAATACCACTAGTTATACACAATGCTGTAGGAACGTCATTGTATGAATAAACAAATAATAAAACATGATCAGCTTCATGAGGACATGTTATTATTGGTTGTGATAATACTGATTCTGTTTGCATAAGAATATAGTCAAGCTTTTCATTCAAATAAATAACTTCTACTATATGTTGAGTATGTTGATCAATGTCAGGAATTAAGATATGAGTTAAAACTTGATCGAAATTTATATGTGAAAATTTCACATATAAACTGCGATCAAGTTTTAATTCATATCTTAATTCACTACGATCCATGAAAAGTCATATGATTATCGCTCACTATTGTTACTGTATGGTTTTTTTGTTACGTTATATTCTTGTTGGTGTTCAGATATTGTTAACATGTATCCAACTACCCAGTTGCACCGCAAATACACATGAAACGGTAACTATGCACATACTTTGATACATCCAATAAAGTATGAGTGATTTATTGCCGTTTCCTTTAACAAGTTACAAAAAAAGTTTTAAGTTAACAGAGATCAAAACGATCAATTCGAGTTCAAACCCGAAAAGAACTTTTTCGAGTAAACTTGAAATTGTTCCGGTCATTCGGTTTGGAAGTTTTATAGACTTCCGAACCGAGAATTCTCAAAAGAAATGCTCATTATCTACGAAAAAAACTTTTCTCAAGGAAATTTTCGTAGATTCTGCTTTCCTATCTCAAATTTTACTTAACAAATGAAACTTTTTGGAAACTTTTGATTTTTCGTTAGAACGCATCAAGAAAAAACAAATTTCGGATCATTCGAAAAATATTGGAGAATTAATTTTGGATCCTGAAATCAAGGGCGAACAGAGACTATGGACTAAACATAGTCCAAAACTTTAATCCTTCTGTCATAATGAAAGTCGAAACTCGAAAATTCAGAGTACCAATTTAAAAACAAAACTCAAATCTATCGAAAGGAAATGTAGTTCAAAAGCAGAATTCCACTAATGGCATAATGAAAGCTGAAAAGGTCTAAGATGTCTGAGATCAGATATGAAACTGGAAGTACTTTTAGAAGTCTAATTAGACTTTTACCTTTTATATCTATGTTTCTGAAAAGTATTTTTCGTGGTTGGCGACCTAGTGAAAGATATGTGCTTATTATTTAAACACTGGTAATTGCTGAAAACGTTTCAACACTTAAGAGTGCGATGAGTGCACTAAGATAGAAAATTATCCAATGCTGTATACATTTATCAAAAGTATAATTAAACTTTTTTTATATCACACTCACATGGGATTTCCGATGTCCAAAGTTTCTTGCTGGAGGATCATTGGATTTATACAGTCACGTATGAACCACAGTAATTCTTTGACAATACAATGCCATATAGCTTGATCGATCTCGGTGTAGAGTAGAGGAAATTTCGATGCACACATCAGCAATCACCATCGAATTAAGGAAAAAGTTACGGTAAATATGCATGTCTTAAACAAAAGAATACGAAGATCGCAAGCGTTGATCACACTCGAATTTACACTTATCTTTTCACTTGCCTCGCTTGAATTCATATCCATTAATGCTAAATCATACAGATTTGAGAAATAAGCTCGAGCCTGTATGATTCTAAAATATTTTTTGC
>CAJNOQ010007292.1:0-12496 GCA_905250885.1 Didymodactylos carnosus
TTAATTAAAACTTCTTTAATTGATTTGGTGATCAAAAGTCTTATTTTTTGGTGATCATTTCACTGTTAATAAATTTGGTGATCAAAAGTCACTTTTTTGGTGATCAAAACACATTTATTCCAATCGATGAGCTTTTGATACTCAAATAGCTATAAAAGTCTGTATGCGTGTCCGATCAGTACATTCTCAACTAAATCTGTTCTTTCATAATGTCTCGCCGAACTTGGCACGAATATTTCTCTTCTACTTCTGAAACTGATATCGAATCTTTTACAAAAGAGAATAAAGTTTCTACTTATCGTACCGAGCATTTTCAAGCTGGTAAAACAACTACATATCGTTGTACGGAATATAGAAAATGTCCTCTTTGCCTTTTTCAATTAAAATCAAAAGAATCCAATAATAAATTTACAGTATTTAAATCCGAATCGCATAATCATGATCAACGTAATGACACAAGTCGTCTCAAATCGCCTATTCGTGATACTGTTCGCCAAATGTCGGATAAAGGTATGATACAAACACAAATCAGGAAAGCTGTGTCAGTAACTCATCCAAGTTTAACCGTAGATACAAAAATTAAAAATATTGTTCAGTATAGTCGTTTAAAAACTCTTAAAAGTATAATATCAATTGATGATTTGCAAATATGGTGTAACCAATATCTTAATTGTCCATCTCCAGATAAATTGCATGACGTATTTGTGCCATATTATGAAGCTATTGATATTAATCATATATTTATTTGTATTACTACACGTCAGTTATTATCTGCGTGTAAATATTCATCTACATTAGCTATTGATTGTACATATAAAATAACATACAATGAATTACCTTTACTCGTTTTTGGAACATCAGATTTAAATCGACATTTTCATCCATTAGGATTATGTTTAATATCAACAGATGAATAAGGAGATACATTTAAAACTTTATTTCGTGTATTAAAATCATGTGTACCACTAATCATTCAACAACCATATGATATTACTCATGTTATGGCTAATGGTGCTGCTGGCATTACCAGTGCCATGTGTGAGTTACCACAAGCACGCCGACTTATGTGTTGGGCACACGTAATCGGTAAGAGTCGTGAACATCGAAAATTGGTATTAAATAAAGAAAAATGGTTGGCTATTGAAAAAGATATCGTCAATTTACAATTAGTTTTTAATATCATTTATTTGGTAGCGCAGCTAGATTGATGATAATGAAATGGACTGCTGACAGAGATCTTGATGCATTTAGAAAATATTTTGAAGACCAGTGGTTATTTTCATTATCATTTTGGTATGAAGGTAGTGCAAATCTTAGTCCACCTATTAATAACGGTCTTGAATCGTTGAATGGTAAAATCAAACAAATGTACACATTACGTAACAAACTGTCATTGTCATCGTTCTTACAAACAGCTGAACGTATATTATATGACTGGTCATTAGCTAGCGTGAATACACCATTTGCTATTCAAACTGAATTTACTAATGATTTGGCAACTAGGGCATATCAATGGTTACAAAAACTTGATCGAACAAAAGTATTACACGTAGGTGCAGCTAGTTATGTTGTACCTTCTTCTGAGCCAAAAATGGGTACATCATTATGGGTACAATATTATCAGAGCATGTCTTGGAATTCGTATGGTGAATTTACCGACTGGTTAAACTCTGCGCGTTTAGTTGATTTTTCTAGTTTAACTCTACCATTATTTTGCTCATGTAAATATGGCCTTAAAGAATACTCTTGCGTTCATTCATTGGGCTTAATAATGATGTGGGATCATCGTAAAGTTCCACAGGTACTTGGGATAAGAAGGGGAAAAGGTCATCCAAAGAAAGTTAAATTAGCTTTAACAAAAGACTGAATATTGGTGAAAAACTATTGTAATCTAGCACTTTTTTGTTGTTGAATTATTTTTCTCTTATTAAATATACTTTACTACTCACAAAATCATTAATTAATTTTCATAAATTAATTACCGAGCTCATTTCTCCCTTTTTACCGACGAATATAAAATATACCGAGCTCATTTGTCTCTTTTCAGAGTATAAATTAATTTCCGAGGTCAAATATATCTCTTTTTTATTAGATTAATAAATTTCCGAGCTCAAAACTCTCATGTATATAAAAAAATATAATTTTATTACAACCAGCTCATTTCTCTCATTTTAAAGCCAATTAAGTACACCGAGCTCAAATATCTCTTTTCCGAGCTCATTTATTATTTTATCCATAAAAACCAGCAGGCATGCATCCGATTATAACCGGTATAATTCACCCTTTTCTGAAAAAGACCGCATGAAAAAAAGTACGCATATTATAATTTTTCTGAACATTGGATTTTGTGGAGCACACATTTTTGTACAAGATGAGCTATGATGGAAATCTGTATCTTTTCTATTTCTGTCGCAATCGCTTTTCAGTAGATAGTGCTAAACTGGTTACAACCGATCATACAGCTTTTATTAAATATTTTTTCTGTTATTTTTTAGCAAATATTAAGCTAAATTTCCTCTGAACAGAGAAAATTTAGTCTCATATTCGCTAAAAATTCCGCGTTTGACTAAAATCAGACTGTCAAATCTATAAGATATCTTACCATTCATTATTCACGAAATTATATATTTAGAACTAAATTATTCAGTCATGGATATGGACTATTGAAACAAACTTCGTGCTTCTACGAAGTCGATCACACAACTTCGATTTTATTCCAATTTTTTTGAACATGTAACAAAACAAAGTCAAGGCTATAAAGTAATATTTTTGAACTCTGTGATGTTGAATGAGCTTATTTCTACGAAATCGTTATGCTCCAATTGTTTTATACCCGAATAATGTCCTTTCTCCCAGAGTACATTTTCAGTCACATCACTTAAATGATCATTTCGTCTATCGTCCATCATTGCTCATTCACTGCGTTGTTGGTGTCTCTTCTTCGTAGCTGGGGCGTGAGTGAAAGGTAAGTTCGGTTAGGTTCATCTTTTCAGCAACGCATTTTATTGCATTCAAACTGATAGGCAATTTTTTAAATTCATTCAAAATACTCAGTAACTCCGTACTAACCAAAAAAAAATTATCTTGCGAAACATTTGCTACAATTTCGAAAACAGAGTGATCGTGTACTCCTGCTGAATTTCCCATTTGACTTTGAAAATCGTCTGTTGTAACCAGAATCGCAAATAGGAGGAAAACATTAAGGGGGTGTAAAACAAAATTTCTCTTTGCGGTGGTGCGAAACTGATAAAAGAATTTGTGCGAAGAATAATGAACAAAATAACAACAGCTTTTTCAGTTACTCGGAAGGTGCGCACCCTCCCGTTATTTGCGATCCTGGTTGTAACGTTTTCTTCAACCTCATTCTTTTTCTTACTTTGTCGTTAGTATTCAAAAAATACTACATAAAAATTTTATTCAACAACGTTTCATTTTTCTCATCTGTTGGATGGAGATGAATGCGTTGGTGTCGATTTATATTTGATATTCGATTGAAAAATTGAAAAATATGACACTTTTTAGACGTATTTACGTTTAAAAGTGAAGGCTGCTGGACTGTCTCCTCACAGAATGATGAGACGCAAAATAATAACAATAATAATAGTTGAAGAATCATTTTTGCTTCAATTTAAAATGACAGAGAGTTGTCCGCATTATTTATACGCAAAATTTTGCTAGGTGACCGATGCACAAATCGATGAAAGGTTAAAGTAATTTGGCAGACCTATAATAGCGTCCTTAAAGAAATTATTGAAGATCATTTATCTTATTACTTACTGATGATGCAAATATATACTACTTGATATAGGTTACTGACACAAATTCAGATAATACCCCTGATCCAGATGCTTTTACTGCTTTGACGGCAAAATGGTTGATACCGTTCAACAAGGATAAAACAAGTATCTTTCTGCTCAAAAATTCTAAAAAGAATACAATTCATCCTAGCGTGATCCTTGGTGGAATCCCTTAGAAAGGTGCTATCTCACAAACACCTTGGGCTATTTCTACATGAGTTGTTAAAATGCGACAAGCATATCCATTATTTACTAGAGTAAGTGACGAAGAGAATATACATCCTGAAAGTTGTTAGTTTTTACTGGTCTGTTAGATTTACCTATTTCATATTTTTCTTGTCTTGCAGTATGGTATAGCAATCTACAGTTGTACAGATCAGTACAATATTCGTTTGCTGCGATAGTTTCAGTACCAAGCACTATTCGACATATCTAGGCATGTAGAGGCGGTAACCAAGTTAAGCTAAAACAAGACCTTACACCCAGTCAATCATAGTCATTTCAGAAAGCGCAGGAAACTCTGTTTACGAAAAAGTTTACGCGTTTAGCGAGTTTCGAATAATAAAGCGCAAGAAGCTGCGAGTGTGTAAAAATAAACCGCAGGAACACGCGTGCAAAGTCGTTGTTTCCACAGCAACGTGCGTTTCCTGCGGTTTATTTTTACACACTCGCAGCTTCTTGAGCATTACTATTTGAAACTCGCTAAACGCGTAAACTTTTTCGTAAACAGAGTTTCCTGCGCTTTTCTGGAATAACTATGACTGACTGGGGTAATTCCCACTATCAGACAAGTAGCGTTCATCATTCTGATTCACTTATCCCTTGACTGGAAAGGAATCGCCAATATCAAATTATTTCTATGAAACAGAATAATTATCTTTCTTGTTCACATTACATTGTGAAGAACATTCTCAACAAGCAGGAGCAAGCAGGTACTACGACAGTTTTGAAAATGAAGCACATTCCCAATTTTTTAAATTCTTACTTCCGATCACCCTCGTATTATGTCTTGAGGTGTCTGTTTGTCTGTTCGCTAATAACTTGTGTCTACGCACAGGGGTTAAGTAATGTGTCCATGTGTGTTTTCGTTTGTCTGCGTCTAAGTTTAAGAAACTATGAGAAACTACTGAAAACTGCTGGGAAACTGAGGGATATTATGATAAACTAAGCGAAACTACAAGAGAACCGAAGAAATGTGCAATCAAATAAAAGGAAACTAGAGATTTTGAGGAGAAACTAAGGGAAACCGAAGCAGACTAGGAGAAATCGCTGGGTAATTACTGTAAGCAGCTAAAAGCTTGACAAAACAAGAACGATTACGCAACAATTTACACGATTCTTGTCTCGCTGCGCGCCTTCGGCGCTTGCTTCGATGAGCATTCAACTTAATGAATCGAACTTTCTTCTGACCGAAGGAGTTTTTTCTTAATGATCACTTCGTCATCGAAAGTCGTTCGTACAACGTCAACCGAGCGACCTTGGATCGCTTCGAATCAAAGACAACGCTCACATCTCCCTTCCGTCTATGTTCGCTAGAGGATTATGCACACTATATGTGTATCCACGCCCGTCACACAGTGTTCAAATGTGTGTATTTACTCCCGTCGGTCACACTGATGTTTTCCGGCTCACCGTCACCTTGAGTATATGTACAGGGAGTGATCAACACTGTGAAAAACCGTCGCGTAGCACGCAAGCGTTACTTACGACCGATAGCACAATAAAAAGTAGAACACTAGCTGAACAGCTGCGTAACTTCGTGGGAGAATCATCACCTGCTTGCTGTTGCTTGTTGAGAATGTTCTTCACAATGTAATGTGAACAAGAAAGATAATTATTCTGTTTCATAGAAATAATTTGATATTGGCGATTCCTTTCCAGTCAAGGGATAAGTGAATCAGAATGATGAACGCTGCTTGGTATGATAGTGTGTCTAATATGGCTGGTAATTCGATAAATTACATCGTATACGTCAACGATTACGAAGAAAAGACATAAGTCCAGAATCTGCTGTTCATTATACACGATAAGACTTAGGGACAAAAAAATAATGCAAATTTGCGAGTAAAATTGTGGGAGTTCTTCGTATTGTTGCTCGTCATTACATGACAGTTTACTGTTGCTTTTAGCGAACAACTTTATTTAAAATTATTTAAACAAATACTCGATCAGCTTTACATGGATTATAACGATTATTTAATATTATTGAAAAATAAATTAAAATGGTTTACAAATATTACACCAGATCGTGTTGAAGTTTTTTCAATTGATGATGCTACAAATTTAGGTGCAATTATTCCAAATTTAAATCACCCTGAATTATTACTTAGTGACTTTGAATTGTTGCGTAATGATATTAAACAATGCAATGATATGAATACAGTTGTGGATATGTTAAAAAATCGACAGAATATTTATCCACGTCTTGCTGCTGTTTATAATTTTTTATTATCATTATCAATAACGCTTGCAACAAATGAAAGTGCTTTCAGCAAGATGAACTCAATCAAAAACTATTTGCATACAACACTTAGCAATAAAAAATTTGCAAGTTTAATGATATGTTCAGTGGAAAACGATATGCTTGATAAAGTCAATTTGAAATGTATTGCACATGAGTCATGAACAGTCGCTGCGTTTTGTTTTTTCGTTCTTTGTGTTTTTCTTTAGTTTTCTTTTTTATTTAAGGAACTTTTGTGCCATCAATTTACGCAACAAACGTAAACAGTGTTTTTATAATTAACATGTAGAATAGATCGGCTCAGACGGCAGAAAATTGCCATCTGTATTATATGTAAATGCAAATATATACTCATCATTTTGTTGTTCTTACTAATACTATTTACCTGTGCGTCAATACTTTATAACATATTTTTGGCAAAATAATATAAATTTAATATAATAATATAAAATATAAAATATTTATGACCGCGACAGCACTGAACTTGTTCATTAGAAAAGAAGAATAATTGAGCCTGGTTTCGTATTTTCTACATCATGTTTTGAAACTTGACTGAAGTTATGTGGTGAATCGTTATACTGTGATACAGTTACAGAAATCGCACCATGAAAATATGTTTTCTGTGAAACTACGTTTCGAACTCACTCGCACACTACCCTGCTATAAAAATCCTGATTATATACAAACCAATACTTATGTCAGTGACTATGCTTAACTCAGTGAGCTTCAGTTTATTGTGTACCGAAGGGAAAACCGGTCAAACACCATAAGCAGTTTGCAAATAATTACATGTTTATATTATATAAACTGTATATCTGTAACTGTATCCCATAATGACTATTAACTGCATAACTTCGCTGTGGTTTCAAAACATGATATACAAAATTCAAAACCAGGCTCATTTCTTCTTCTTTTCCAATAAACGAGTCTTCGCTGTAGTGTTCTTTGCGGTAATGTCGTGTCGTAGTCTTAAAGAGTTCTATATAACAAGAATATCATTGATCTTACGTTCAGTGTGTTTTTTTAGTGGCATATTAATTTTTAATAATTTCTCGTTATTTAATGCTTCATTTTTCTTTTTGTGCCTTTCTGACTGAACGTTATATATAACTGTAGACGAGTTTTTTTTTCACATATGCACGTGCAGAAAAAAATGACATTTTATCTTCACTATCGTCGCTGGATTAATTGTCGCAAGGGGACTCCATTTTCAACAGGCAATCAAAATTTTTAACATTCATCTGCTGTGGAGATACACATTGGACTCATTATATACACTTTCTCCAGTAGAAAATAGATGTCACTTCTTCCTGTTCTTTTGCGAGACAGGACGGATTAGATTTTGTTTGAGCATGCCACGACGCGTTTCGACCGATGCTCAACGGTCTCATCAGGTGGTCTCAATACTCTTCTGCTCATATGTTATGAACTCGAAGGTATTTTGGCTAAGTCACTTTTCTGTTCTAATCTGAACTCGAAAAGTAACTTCTGAGAACTGTGTGATGCTATTTATATACAAATATATACATGCCGAGGTACTAATTTCTGATATATCAGTCATTAGATTGTCTATATTTCGAGAAAAATAGCAGTCACCAACTCACGTGATTTTTCTTCTTTGACAGCACCGCTTGAGATAAACCGTAAATATACAAGAGTACTTGAACAGAGAAACGTGGTTAATTCGTATATTGGAATCGGTATATGCTGGCTCGAAAAAAGTCAATTAAACCAAGCATTTAACTCTCTAACTCTGGCATATAGAATTGAACGGGTCGTCTGGGTAACGCGGCAATAGCTCTTTCAAGTTCAATTCAAAAGTTCATTTTAATATTAATGATGACATCACTATTCATAACAACGCAATTATTATCTGGTTAACTAGTGTTCTATCGAAAGACATAGACTTTCAAAAAACTCTAAATATTCAATCGAATCATTTTTATTCTAAGAATCAGCTTCGAAAAACCAAATTTTTATTTATTAAACGTTTTTCTTCTAAAGTGTCATTTTGTAGGTAACATACAAAAATAAATATCATATATTAATTTCAGACTTTATTCATAAGTCCCAAAGAGAGCTTCTTCTTCTTCTTTGATATCTGACGTGAGACAAAAACAGTCTTAAAAATCATTGCTGCGTTGAAAAATAACAATTAGTTACCAGTCTAGTATTTTAATTTCTTACATTTCTGCTATTTTCTGCCGTCCCTTGTTAAAAGCATTTTCAAAGATTTCGGGGTTCTTTGGCGTCACATATGAAAGCTCTAGGCGCGAATAGTACTCATGCAAATTTTAATAGAAAAAAAATGCATTTATTTAACTTTTTCGGGTTGCTTCACTTCCTTAGATATAACTCTCGGCGATAATCAAAATTATGGCGCTACTGTTGATGAGGAAAAGTATAAGAAATAAGTTTAGCTAAATTATCGTTGATCATCATCAAATATTGTGATGAGACAAACAATGATCCATCATATGCGCGATGTTTTTACTTCTTATATGAATACTGACAAAAACACGAAGAGTTAAAACACAGCCATGATCCTTTCTTAGTGATTTTTTCTACAATTTTGACTTACACACATCGAGATGAGAGACCAACGAGGCTTCCGAAATGAGGCTACTCTTTTGTTGACAGTTATTAATTGGATTAAAATAGTGAGCTCAATTCGGAATAGAAAATTTTACGAAATTAGTCATGCTAATTAAGATTATATAGAAATAGTATATATGAATCATATATACAAAAAGAAATATAGATTACAATATAAATGTACATTAGGTGTATATTTCTTGTCATATTTTTCTTCAGAATCATTGCCAGGGATGTTCATATAGGGATAACTTAATGATTGTAATATTGCCTGGAAAATTTCCAACTTTAAATTGCCATCGAAATAATTTTTTTTGCTTCAATTAATCGATAATCATTGCCTACATTTCTTGTCTTGTTTGGTCGTGTCTTACGTTGTTTCTCTTGTTCCTATTTATATCTTGCCATTGATGATTCTTCACATCCTTGGATATAATTGATCCATGTCCAAACATGTGGATGTGTTTGACAGTGGCTGGAAAATACAACGGTTTTCATATTAAAAGTTTGTATAAATCAGTTGGAAAAGGATTTGCATAAGATATTGTTTATTGCAGAGGTCTTGTCTTTTCTTTTCTTGTCTGGTGTCATTAACAACGTTTATCTATGCAGTAAAAATTCTTCTCCACCAACCAATTGATTTCAGTATAATAAACTTTCTGAAGTTTTATGAAATCTCACGGATTTAATCATAAATGGAATTTAAGTCCACGCAGAGTCACATAACCGGTCAGACAAAAGTTTCATTTTTAATTTGAGAACATTTCACAATTTCTTTGTTTGATCTACCTTGAGGTAGCCATTGTATACATTTGTTTATATTATAATGCGCGAGGAGACTGTTTACGACGTTTTCATAAGATAGTACATCCGCTTAAAATTCTGTTTCATATAGCTGAATGCTCGATATTCAAAAACTCTTAGCTCCCTCAAAATCGATCTCATTATCATAAAAGCTTATGAACCTGTGCAGTGCACTAGTCAGTACATCTCATGGCTCTGTTAATACCAAGCACTAAGGTTTTTAGAAAATTGTTAGCAGCCCAAACGGTTATCATATTTAGATACAACACTCTCGATTGCATATATTAAGCTATATGTCTAACAAAAACCATTTGGAGACTTAGGAACTTTCCTTTTTACCATTTTAGAATACTCTTTTTGTATAATCATTGCTTATATTTTCTGAATTCTGATGTTTCCAATATCTTGCCCTTTTTCGCCTGTTTCGTTTCATCATTATTTTGTAGAATACTTTTATACAATTTTTCTTGTGTTTATTCTTCTTCGTCTTTCTGAAACTGAAGCAATTTCCAATAGAACCACGCTGCAAGCTAGCGCACAATATGTTGAATATTTCTGTGGATGAAAATAAGCATTTAAAGAGTTGTAGGGTTCATCTCCTGAAATATTTCATATAGGAGGATAAAACATTTTGGAGGGGAGGGCTGTCTAAGAAACATCCCGGTTTCTGTTTAGGAGTGAACTACAGACTGTAATACAAGGCAACCGTTCCTTCAGAATTGAAGATAAGTTTTCATTATTTTCTGGAATCTAATTGCTCCAAAATTAGATGATGCAAAAACCTGTAGAAACGTTCCAGCTACTTTGAACATAATAACCGTTTTCGCCAAAAAGGTACTGAAAAACATTAGAGGTGCTTTCTTATAAACAATTTGAAATTGACCCTTACTTCTGAAAACGGTTTTTAATATAGTGAACATTGGAGATTATTGCCGTATACTTGGTTTTAGATTCCTACTATTGCTGCACGCAAACAAACTTCAGTCTTTTTGTCGGAGTGATGCTCTTACTGACGCTTCTAAATTAAGAGCTGAAACATTTTAATAGTCATAGTCGGGTAGCACACTGTCTTCTATATGATCCATATGAAAAGATCGTTTAATGGATATATAGCTGTTGAGAAGTGAAATTTTTTCTAATGGGTTCTACCTGAGACCCCGAAAGAGAATGATTCTTTATTATGGCTATAACTTTTAAAGGAAAGATCCGACAAACTCGTCAAGAACTACCGTCCTATTTCATTACTCTCTAATGTTAGCAAAGTGTTTTAGAAACTTGTTTACAGCCGTTTGTCTTCGTTTCTAACCTCAACAAACTTTTTAAATCGGACTCAGTTTGGATTTCGTTCTAGTACGTCAACTGTAGACGCTCGTCTTCTTCTTACACATAAGATTTATCAGAACTTGAAGAAAAAGAACAAGTTAATCGGTATTTCGTTTGATTTTCAAAAAGGCTTTCGACACCGTGCCTCATTTTATTCTTCTTCAAAAGCTGTCTAAAGCAGGGATATCAGGAATTCTTCTTAAATGGTTCTCTTCTTATCTTTCTAATCATACACCAACAGTTTCCATCGCTTCGTCGTTTTCTTCTTCGGTTCGTATGACGTCTGGTGTACCATAGAGCAGTATTTTAGGCCCGATTTTATTTCTTATATTTATTAGTGATCTTTCGCCGTCGCTCAAATCTTTTCTTCTTTCTTGTCTCTTTGCTGACAATGTCTTTTGCATCACAAATATATTCGAAGGGTAAAAATGCATTGATAAGCTTCGTCTTTGGTGTGATATAAATGAGGTAAAATTAAACGTAAACAAATGTCAATGGATTTTATTTTCTAACTCTACAAAAACACTTCCATCGCTCACTCTTTCAATAAAAAACATTTTTATTAAGCGTGTTTCATCTCTCAAACTACGTGGAAATCACACATTGAGTATGTTTCAACAGAATCTCGGCAAATGTTAGGCTCTATTTCCAGAGTTTTTCGAGACTAGCCCTCGTTTTTACGTTGCCATCTGTATAAAACTTGTGTATGACCAGTGCTTGTGTTATCTATGATTCAACCTTTACCGCTCACCTTAATATTCTGAACAAAATTCAACGTCTTGCAAGTAGAATTATATCACAAGACTTTAATAGTTCCTCTTCTTATTTATTCAAAAAGTTTAAAATTCAACCACTTCTAATAGACGTCTTTACTATCGTCTCCTATATTTTCATAAAATATTCTATAATAAAAGTGCTCTCTCATCTTTTGATTTGATCTCACCACTAACTACACGTCAAAGTTCTATAATAATAGCGTTTTCATTCCTCGTCTCAAGCTAAAATCTGGCTTTCAATAATTTTTATGTTTATTACTCTTTCTCGTAAAATGTATCACACTTATGGTTTCCCTTACAATGTATGTCTTATAGTAGCGACTCTTTTTTAGAAACTTTTTAGTTCAGGTTATCATGAGGTGTCTGCGGATGCCACAAGTCTTCCTGGTGCTTTTTCGTGATATTCTACCTTTGTGTAAAATAAATCTATGTATCTGGGTTTCCAATGAAAAGAAATAGTGTTAGAAAATAGGGCACAATCGATATCCTATGTTGTAGCTCCTTTCCATGCCAATAACATACACATATATAACAAAAAGTAATGTTTGCGTTTCCATTTACCAAGGACACACCAAACGTTCTGAGATTTCCAGATAAAAACCACAGAATAGTTGTTTAAGTTTTGTGCAAATATTTCAGCTAGGAGTCATGAATATTTACACATAATAACGTTCTTTTACGGCATTTTTTGTCATCATCTTTAATAAATAAATTCATATCCTTGGTTACGGCACTCAATG
>CAJNOQ010007293.1:0-12494 GCA_905250885.1 Didymodactylos carnosus
CTTGTTGGACAACTACCATTTGTAATTGTCGGAGTTTGAATATTTGTTTTGTATATTTTATTCAGGTAATCACATGTTATTGTGTATAATGCACATTCTGTTATTAATTGATGAGTTGTACCATTAGTTGGAATTATTCCAGGATTAAAAGCCACATTAAAATTGAAAAGAAAAATGATAGGAAAAATGTTTAATATCATTTAAAAAATTTAATATTGATAATTCGTTAAATTTTGAAAATTTTATCTATTTTTTGTAGAAATGGTTAGGTATATGAAATTAAATACAAAAATTACTTATTAATAAACAATCTTCAGTTATGAATTTATTTATTTGATAATGATTTTATATGTACAGGAAACAAAACTTACCTGTATTAATATAGGTTACTCATGAATGTACATATGTTTTTAAGTCTTGAAATGAATTGCTTTTTTTAGCGTTACATATGATGAATAAAAAAGAATCAGAAGAAAACTACGCTACCGAATGTGTCATAGGTATGAATAGTATTTATTAATCAAGTGTGGCGTAGCTATAGTGAGACATAACCAACATTCACTACTATTTCTCGTCATGACATTATCAAATTTGTTAAAATCATGAAGACGATGAAGCAGATCCTCCTCTTAATTAAAAATAGTCATTTTTGTTCACAAAATGCCTGTATTGAGATAGATATAGGATAGAATAGTGATGTGTTCCTCAGTACAATTTCATATAACTATATTTGTTTCTGCGAACGAATATACACGTATAAGACAAGTCTTAAGCAGGTACTAGCGGCTTAACCGTGTCGAGTTCTACCGATTTGTATATAAACTATTTTTTTCTTTCAATCCCAGGTCGAAGAATCGTACGAACTGATCGTATCAGAGCGGATATGATGAGATACGATTCTATTGTATGATCATACACGAACCGGTATGATCTGGAATAATGTTACAAATTCATACATACGAAACGGTACGATCGACATCCGAATCATGATCCTTGAAAACTCACAGGGTTCAGACTGTTAAGTAGTCTTTACTGTCTGTGTTTCGTTATTGTTTTTACATCATATGTTATGTTATAAGGTCATATGTTTATAGTGACCTTTCTCTTTCTCTCTGTTCTATTGACATCACTAGTTCGACCAGTAGTAAATGACATATTCTTTCCTATTCTTCTGACGTCATGACCCAATGATATCACGTTCTGACCAGTTCTTCTGATGTCATTAGATCCTTTTCTGATCCTTTCGCGGATGTTCGGTAATATGTAAAGGGTGGCCCAGAAGTCCTGATTCGATTTGTATATAATTTTTCTAAAGTAAAACACATGTTTGTAAATTTCTCTCTATGATGAAAAGACGCAGTAAAACACGCTCTACAAAATGGCTTTTGATTGACCCCACTAGCTCATATAGTAAGAAAGTTATAGACTTAGAAATGTGCTTCACAAAAAAGAAAAACTAACGGTGAACCCGATCTCGGTATATTTGCTTGAACTCCTGTTTCTTAGGTCCCCTAGAACAAATTACTTTTTTAATAGAAGCCCCATGCAATGCTCTACAAAATCATATCTAAACTTTAATTTCAGAACTTCAATCAAGAAAACTAAGCAAATTATACGCGAGGCGAAAAAATGAAAACTTTGTAAACTCACTATTTTTTTCGACTCGAACTTTTCTTCTCCTATTATTTTCGTAAAAAAGCCTAGCAAAAGTGAGAACCCAGTTTATGTTTGCTACTTTCGAATGCACTCTTTCTCGTGGTCTATAAAAAATTTCTCTCACAGTAGATGGTGTACTCGAGAATGAAGTTTTAAAAATTGAAAACCTCCGTTTCCGATAATGTGCCCAAGCAAGAAATAGAAAACGTGATCGAAGTTTAATTTTGCAGTTAGGTAGAGAAGAGCAATCATTTCTAATCAAAACAGAACAAACCCGATCTAAAAATCTTTTGCTTTGATGGAGTTACGAGACTTTCACTGAAAGCACTACCATACGAAGAGAGTTCATGGTTAATTTTTCTTTTTTGTAGAGCACATTTCTAAGTCTATAACTTTCTTACTATATGAGCTAGCGGGATCAGTCAAAAGCCATTTTGCAGAGCGTGTTTTACTGCGTCTTTTCATCATAGAGAGAAATTTGCAAACATGTGTTTTACTTCAGAAAAATTATATACAAATCGAGTCAGGACTTCTGGACCACCCTTTATATATAGTTGTATTCATGAATGTAGAAAAGCATAGTACTTTGTTACTGAATAAAGTGAACAAGTTAGAGAATTAATCAAGATAGTTTTACTACATAACACTCCAGACTATAGGTTTCGTACAACAATCGTGCAATGGAATATTTTTCCGCTTGTATTCTGACAGAATAAAGCTTATACCAAGATCTTTGAGAGATCTCCAAAAAGTCCCTGAAAAACCACCCTCATGGGAATTAAAAATTTTGATTCGCTGTGGGTGAGTAGGATACTGTCCTCTAAAAAGCCACGCAAGACCGAGCTCGATAGCTTATTCCATTCAGCAGCTATAGGCATTTTCCAGAGTGCCTCTCTTCGGCCAGATGACCTTGCATCACTCTGAAATGAATCAAGGTAGGGGTAATTATGATTGATAAAAAACAATAAGGACTGGATATATCTAGTGATTAAGCGTACGATTCATCTAGCTGTTTAAAAAAGAGAATCGCTGGATACAAAAAGCAATGTAATGAATTTTAAATCGAGATGAACAACACGAAAAAAAAAGAAACAGAGATTGTGCAGAGATTCGAACTCTGTACCTAAAGATCAGTAGTCTCGTCTTCGCCATTATACCACACAAGCTTACACGGATACATATACATTTCTCGTTCTCTTTCTTGTTATGAATAAAAATAATTCAAAATTCAAAATACCTAATTCACAATAATTAGCGTTTCTCACCACGACCGAAGCATTTCTTAGACTTGAGTCTAGAACACGAAATATTGGAAACTTAATTTCCTAAAATCTTTCTGCTCGAGTCAGGTCTCTAGAAACAGTCCGTCCGGCTAAAAGACGGTTTTAATGTCAAGAATGTCGCATTTGCTATCTTCAGTATGGCAATTTGTTTCAAAATATGTTGGTATTGGTTTAACACAAACTCAAATTCGTTTATCACTTTCTATTTAACCTTTGAGATCATTTATTCGATATTCACAAACACCATGCAATTTACGTCAGTCAAGTGAATTGGCTCCACTTAACAGAATCCAATTTGATTTCGACATTTTTACAAATAAATGAGTGAACTTGAAGGGTGTATAGCAGAGAAGTGATGGCAAAATATTACAACTCTCTAAAACATTTGGTGATCAAAAGTATAAGTAGTTTTTGGTAATCATTAGCATCTAAAAATATTTGATGATCAAGAGTACCTTTTTGGAGTGATCAGAAAAAATTGATACCCATTCGTAAATCACTCGTTAAGTGATTTTGAGTAATAAGTTAGAAGAGCTGGAAAAACTGAACAAACTGCACGATTTCATAAATCGTGTCAATTTGGGTCTGTCTCAAAATCTGTCTCAATTTGGCAATTATGTGTAACCAACATCGAAAAGTCTATGTTTTGTTGAATAATTCCAAGTGTGCCTGATCGAATCTAAAATTTGTCTAGTCAGACTTAGAATCGGCCTATGCAAACATCTCGATTCACATTTTACCTATAACAAATATCGATCGATGAATCGTGCTTGGAGTCAAAGCACATTTAATACAACCGTTACGAAATAAATACGTAGAATAAGAAATAAACTTATTCAAAACCATTGAGAAATGTACGAGATTGCGCAAAATCAAGACCAAACCATAATTAACCGAAACAGATTTAAGTTTTCTCAAAATTTTTGAAAAGTAAAATGAATTCTTATTAGAGAAAAGGCATAAATACCATCTTAATATAATAGGTGTAAATACGGATAATTTATAATTTTCTTTATCAATGCACGACTATAAGTGAAATGACAAGTAGAGTGAAATGCATTTTCAAGGAAACCTTGTAGTATCTAAAATTAGACGAAAAATCGTTAACCTTTTTTATTTCTTACTTTATAAGGAGTATGGAAAACGATGTCTAATCTCATCATAAATTTTATAAAGTAATAAGTTAATTTATTAAGTAAACAATACTAATCTTATCATTTGATTCCATTTTCTATTATCCAATTTCTTGTGCATGTTTCGCAGTGTACAATTTTGACTAGGCACATGAACACATCTAATAGAAGCAGTGTGAAAGTTGGTGAACAACCTTTTTATAGGTTGTCAGATGTGCTCTTTTCGACGATGCGCTTTATAAAGTTCAAAAACGCTTTTTATCTGAATTTGAGAGGTTCGGCTCTCTGGAAACCCATACATAAATATTTTGAACTGTATAAAGCGCATCATCGAAAAGAGCACATCTGACAACCTATAAAAAGAGTGTTCATAGGCTTTCGCACTGCTTCTAAAACAATTATCTGAATGTCTAGTCAAAAATTGCCACGGTAGTGCTTCAACTATAGCGTTCCCATGTCAACTATCTTGCAAAAACCGCGACGTGACTCGCGATGAAAAGTCACGGCGTGAACGCGTCACGCGAATAGCAGTCTAGTCGCTAAATGTGACGCTCTTACCGTGATCGCTATAAATTCGCGATGAAGAGAAATTTCTGCTATACTTTCACTAGACTCGCGGCGTGGCTCCCTAAGTCGCTATATGAGTTCCGCTTTCTATCCATTGAACTAGAGCCAGTCTTCATTCTCGCTATAGGAATCCCTATGTCGCAACATGAGTCCAACATTATATGAAAAAAAATCAGTGCGACAGACTGTTCTCGCTACGTGACTCCTATAATTTTACAGTGTTGTTTTCTTGCCTGGAGTATCATCCAGCCTTGTGATAAAGCTGCTTCGAGTATACCAGTTTTTCTTCTTTGCTACATGTTCATTCAACATTATTTACGATAAATCACAGTAAAATCACAAAACAGAAAGATAAGCAAAAGAAAAAGAGTAATATCAGAGGTTTGCATTTCAAGGAGAAAGGATCCTTTGCCAGCATCCAGTTTGGTACTTCAGTGCACCATGTTTTACCGGCTTACTCTTCGGAACATGATGCACGTAACAAAGTTATTTCAGAACAGCATATCTGGTGCGGAAAGTGAAGAAGTCCTTTTCACCTTTTCTGTTGTTACAAAGTTGAACTAAATCCCCCTACAGAATAGAAGCCCAATCCGAAGGTTATAACTTTTCAGACATATTAGAAGCCCACTCTGTCCAAAATGAGCACAAAATAGACAACTTAAAAAAATTGGACAAATTACCTCAGTGCATCTTACTGTATTATTGTAGTTGAGTTGATATGCCTAATTTTCCTTAGGCTACATACTTTTTGTCAACAGATAAGTAAATATCTGTCAAGTATTAACAAATTTTTATGCGTATGTATTAATTGTCTAAGACTATTGAACAGAAATTATAATTTATGCATATCGTATACGATATGCATGAATGTCATAGAAATAAAAAAACGTCGAAAGAAAAAATATCGAAAGTATTATTAATGCACCTGTACATTCACTAATCATATGTACATGCAAGACATAGATCCTTCTGCAGATTATTCACGCAGTGTTGACGAACGGGTGTACTGAGGCTGCATTAATAGCACTTTCGATATTTTTGCTTTCGACATTTTTACTTTTGGCGTTTTCTATTTCTACCGTTATACCATTCAAAATTACGCATGCAATAACTCATTGATAGGACAATTGTGAAAAGAGAAACAGATGTACTCATTTCTAGCAACAAAAAAAAACAGAAAATATAACTTAGTGTAGTATAGTAGTACCATTTTTATACAAAATCTTTCATACGATTCTCTCAAGTATTATTACACTTTCATACTCCACATTCGCGTTTAAGCAGGTTTAATCGACCATATCACAGTTGACATACAAATTTTCTTGAAAATTTTGAAAACAGCTTCTTACTTGTCTTTAATCGAAGATGATGAAAAAATGCTTGAAGCAGAGAGTGTAGGTTACATGCTGTACAGTATATTTATATAGTGTCCAGAACAATGAAAGAGCAGAAGCTAATATTGTTCTTATAAGATTATGTATAATTCAGAGACGAAATTTTGAGATTTTTTATTGACTTAGCAGCAATGCAAGCAAGTCTTTGATTGAAGGATGCGACTTGTGAGAAAGCTGACTAAGGGCAAATACGAATTGCGCGATAATTTGTTAAATTTAAAAATAAATGTCACTGTGGGACGATACACTATCAATTATTATAATACTTAGAAGATTTGAATTACCTATGTTTCAAGGAGTGAAAGACCGTTATTGTGTAGTCACACGTTTATTTTATATTTCTGCGACGATAATTACAATATAGCCCGTTTTCCATCTGAACTGTGCATAAGCTATCATGATGAGGTCGTCTAGCAGAACTATATCCGTGTATGTCTAGCAGAAGTCTCTTTTACATTCCTTCAAAACTCGGCATGTTCAAAATCAATATATGGTGTTAAACACAGTTTTTCATATCTATGGCAAGATCCACGAATTGCTAAGGGTACCGAGTATGTGAATGTAAAACGTCGTGTAAACAGTATACTACTATGTCGATTTGATAATATATAACCTGAAAAGAATTGATAACCAGTTCGTAGTTCCTAAGAAACTATGATAAGCACTCTGAAAGTTGTCAGACAACTTGATAATCTCGATTTGCAAAATTATAACATTTTTTCTGCCTGTAAGCTAATCAAATCTTAGCTGTACTATGAGAAAAATTGATCGCAATAAAACCCCATATCCAAACTTCTAATTTTCAAAACAAATTAGAAGCCCAGTGGACTTTTATTCTGTGGAGGGGTTTAAATGTTTTTTTTGCAGTATGGCTAAGTCAGAAGGTATTCTGAAAAATCAAATTCGAAAGTGAATGCTTCAAGATTATTATCAACGGTTGATCTAATGGTGGTATCCATCTATATTTTTCAGTTCTGGTTTGCCATGAAATTGGAATTAGATCTCGAAATATACGTGACATAGATTGATATCGTACTGCTCGTCTATGGATTGTACCGTAAGGAAACGTTTGGTGTATATGATGAAACATCACGCCTGTACTTACAGAGGATGTGTATCCGAAAAATACTAATGCTATGAACAGTTCGTTGCTAGAGCCGAGAACTAGTATCATCCTGTAAGTCATCAACAACAAAGCGATATTACACCGAGGAAACTCATAGAGACGATAATCAACCATTTGGTGCATTTATTTTGAGATCTTTCCAGGTGAAACTCATCTTACAAGATGATACAAGATCTGCCGTTTTTCTTATGAAATCTTGTAATAAGATCTTGTCTTAGGATATTGTAAGATCCTGCGGAATCTTGTAACTTCTTGTCACAGGATCTGACGTGACAAGACCTTGTAACACGAAAGCGTATGATCTTACAAGATCTTACCATTGAGCGACGTGACTTGTATTTATTTCTTATTGTAAGATCATACGATTTCTTGTTATAAGATCTTATATGATCTTGCAAGAACCGATGACTCATTCTTACCGCATAAATTTTGCTGTGATATTGAGTATATATATAACATAGTTCTTATGATAAAACTTATAATTTCTGTCTTTCTTCATCTTCACACACAACTGAGCGCAAATAAAGTGCATAGCTATGAGGAACGTGGTTAAATACGATCTTACGGACGTTTGTGTCCTACCTATGCAGAAAAATATTATGAATACAGAAAGATACTTTTTAAAGAGGGTCTAGAGGAAATTTATAGAACACGATCAAGGTTTGTTTGGAAAACCTGTAAGTCGTCTCAGAAACTTTGACGCTAATTGGTGCTATCCATATAGATGTATGGTAAGCAGAGGGCTATTCTGCTAAAATTTCATCAAATTTGGCGCTATAAAAAAATGTGGAAACTCACTATACTGAACATAGCTTTTCGGAATAGTGTACAAAGAAAAATTATTTCTTCCGACGCCAAAACGCCAAGCAAAAACGTTTATTATGAATCGATAGATCGGAAGGCGTAGTTTCAGAATATGTATGAGTTTTTCAATGATACCTTTTAATTTAGGCAGAAAAGGTTTTTATTTCTCAATAGTTAAGTTTTTAGGCGAAATTATCACTATGGATTTTTGGGAGAACTATGGCAACCGGAACAACAACTTTTATGCTATTAAATAGACCGCAATTTGAAGTATGTTACTCACTGGCTGAATCTTAAAAAGTACATTTTCGATTTTTCACCTAATGTCCCGGAGATTGCCTACTATGCGTTTATCGAGTAAAATTATTGGACAGAACACGTGCTCAACGCTGTAATTGAAAAACATTTAAATAATGGAACATTATCTACTTCCATTTTCGAATCATGTAGTAAATCAAATGATGATTATAGTTATGTACTATAATTATGCACTAAACTAAAAACTTCTAAAAATCATCTGGAGCAGTATTTTCAGAACAACATTATCTGTTTAGAGATCAGTTGCTACACGTATACAAACGAAAAAGATCTTAGAGTACCAGAAATTTATTATATTTCGATTGAAATATTCTACGCCGTAAACGGGTAGGAATATACTTTATTCCGGATATATTTTTATATCATAAGGAAATAGTAGTACAGAGTAATAATTATTGAATAATAGATGTTTATTCTAAATTGTGCCGCTGTCGAATTTGTCACACGCACGTTATTTAGCGTTGTAATTTCGTTATTCGCAGTAGTCATCGTTATGTTGGCGGTACTTTCAGGAGAAATAATAGAGTTAATCCAATTTTGAAAGTAAGCAACTTTTGTGTACACTCCTGAATAAGTGGGTGTTGCGCACTCAACACCATATGATGTGATACCAACTAATTGCCATTGACTACTTGATTGAAACATCATTAGTGGCCCTCCAGAGTCTCCCTGACATGTGTCTAGAAGAGAAACATAAAGTATTCTAACTCATTTGAAGAGCATATAAAGATGAAGATTTACGTACCCTTTCCTCCCCCCGCCACTCCTGCACAAAACTGCAACGCTGAATTTCGTAGGATTGTTTTACACGTCGTTGCTGTTTTTGATATCGCTTGAACTGTCACTTGTTGAAGAGTAGAAGAGGCCATTTGACTGTCCGAGGTAAGAGCACCCCAACCAACGGCAACTAAATCAGTACCAATGGCTGGATAATCCTGAGTTGTTAGTAGATTTGGATCAATTATTGGAAGACATATCTTTGATACTAGTGAGTCAGTCATGTCTAGCGAAGTCGATAATTTAATGATGGCAATGTCATTTTCAAATGTGATAGAGTTATACTGTGGATGAATATGCGATTTTGATATCATTCGTGTCTGACCAACTTGAGAAAGTGTATTAATACCAACCACAACTGAAACAGTCGATAATGATGGAATATTAATTAGACAATGAGCAGCTGTTATCATATAGAAGGCAGATATGACAGTTGCTCCACATCTATGTCTTCCATTCACACGTAGAGATACCGCCCATCCCCATGAATTTGTTTTCACCGTCTCACCCCCGACGATTTTCGATAGAACAGCTGGATATTTTGAACAACCACAAGTCGCAAGTGGATTACATGTATAGGTGACAGTCGCCTGAACATTCTCGAAATATTGTTGAAATGTAACAAATAGGACCAACAACAAGATACTAAAATGAACCCTCATAAATGTTTTTTGTCATCAGTAGCCTCCTTTCACTTCAATAAATTGAATTTTATTTCTTTTGATTTCATGGATTCATATGCATACTATATCAATATTTGTATCGACTTTTCGTTTATTTGATAGTTTCTGTTTTTCATCGACATATATTGATTTTCAGACGTGTCAAACGTAAGTGTGAATCACAAAAAAAAGGAATTATTTTTTTCCTCTTCCTCTAAAGCACTTATCCTTGAAGTTCATTGCCATAGACAATTAGTTATGATAATTTAACTTTTTTTTTATGCGGTTGGTCGCATCCATCCTAGACAAAAAAAAAAGAACTTCATACGTTTTTATACCGCTTTTTCTTTTGTAAGAAGCAGGTCTAGATGAATGTAACACTGTTCAAAAATTATTATGTAAAACAATATTAGAATGTGTCACAAATGTTGTTTGAAAAACTTCACATTCTGTATAGGTTCACTATTAAATGAGTTATTTAGTTAGTAGGTTTAGTCATCTCGGATCTCTACTATCGATATGGAGCTCGAATCTAATCTTTGATTGCATCCATACATTATTATTGACTTTAATAACCCTAGACAAACATTTTTCGTTATTTCTGGTAAGAATCTTATGCAAGTCTTATCGGATTCTTACATAAGAATGGCAAATATTTCGTACGTATCCGATAAGAATCAGGTAAGATTTAAATAAGAATGAGCTGTGACTTTGATAAGACGTTCCTATCACTTTCTTAACACTTCCTTATGAAATTCTTACTAAAAGCCAACTACCGTTTAATTTTGCAGAAGCACATACTATATAAGCACCACTGATTTCCTGGAAATTTTTTCACAGTTTCTTTACAGGTAAGACTGGTTGTTTTGAAAATGCCTCGAGACCTCTTACGCATTCAATAATGAATTATACAGCTAACTAAAGAAGGAAAAAAAACATTGGAAGTTCTTGTCCTTTTCTTGTCGAATTCTTACAGGATTCTTATCTGATCCTTATCTGCTTTTTATCAGATTCTAGTCATTTTCGTGCGGATCTCTTATGTAAGAATCTAATAAGATTCTTATACTAGTCGTAGCGGATTCTTATAAGTTTCTTATCAGGTTCTTTTGTAAGAATCGATCACTAGGAAATCTGTTTTACAGCTGATAAATACAACTATCTACCATTACGATGAATTACAGTAAATTTATTACATGATTATCGCCATCTTCTTTGATTAGATCAACCTTCAAACGAGAGAAAAACAGACAAATTACAAAAAAATACCAATTTTTTATAATAATAACATTATGCGAGTAAATAAACGACTGATTATAGCATGCATCAGTAAACGTAAAGATTGAATAATTTTTTTTATTTTTTATTTCCCAATTTATTTTCCCATTCAATATTAACTTTTTGAAATATTTACGAGAAAAATGGCTGTCATATGAGCCCAAAAATTTCTCTTTCAATTTAATCAGAATTCTAAAAAGTACTAATAATCCAAAAACGAGCAGTATGGTTTGGATAGAGCTCATCGAGTTACCTGCTAATAAGTTACTTGTAGCTTTTCCCAACGATTGTTGTGCGAAAATGTTAAAAATCTCCAAATTTCAAAACTTGATGAAAATTCTTAAAAATAAACTAAATTTTCGTCTTTATCTTCAGTTTTTTTCTCCAAAAGTGTTTTACTCTGATGTCTCATGTAGAACTGATTGAGAGATAACTAAAAGCTCAGAAAAAAAATTCGATTAAACTTAAGCAGAACTGTTGAAATACTCGGGCCATTTTGCCACAACAATTTATTCTAACCGTCATATCCCTGAAAAAAAAAACAATACTTGTTTTAGATTATATTGTCTTGTTGCCGTGCACATGAAGGTTTTCTAAATCAGCAGTATTTGATCTTTCAAGACGAATCAAGTAAATTATATCAGAAAAAAATGAATATTATTATGTAGGTTTTTTTTTCTGATTTTTCGTTTTTTTTTGTTTACTCTCTAATGATCTATCAATCTTGAATAAAATTTTCTTAAAAAATAGACATATATGTAATAAACAACGTAGATTCCAATGAAATTTAAGACGTTTAGAGGATTCTAGAGGTATCGAAAATACTGCTCAAATTGAACGATGTGATGTTAACCACAGTTATATGTATGGTCATTTTTATTATTCTTTCAATTCAAAATTTGTGATTATCCAAAATGGAATGGCATTTTTCTAAAGTATTCTATATAAAAAATGGAGTAAATGTACTGTTGAACTGTTGATCACCAAACATATTTAGATACAAATGATTACCAAAAAAAGATACTTTTGATCACCAAATTTTTCAGCAAGCATCTCACGTTTTTATTTCTCAACAAATTATAATGTACAACACAAACATATTCATTGAGATTTTAACCAAATGAACAATATTTTTACAGTTTTATTTATATCTATTTAAAAAATTTAAAGCTGTGCTAACTTTCTTGGGATACCTTTTTGCTTTTGCTTTGCCTAACGGTTGAATGTTTACACGAATATACTAATAATCGTACAACAAGCCGACAGCATTGTTATTACACCTACTAAAAAATGTTAACTATTCAATGTATCATTGGCTAGATATTTGTCGTTCTCGTCGGTGGATTATATTCAATAGTTTTCTGGTGTGGTAACAACGCTGTTGGCTTGTTGTACGATTATTAGTATATTCGTGTAAACATTCAACCGTTAGGCAAAGCAAAAGCAAAAAGGTATCCCAAGAAAGTTAGCACAGCTTTAAATTTTTTAAATAGATATAA
>CAJNOQ010007294.1:0-12494 GCA_905250885.1 Didymodactylos carnosus
AGTAGCAGATGAAGATAACAACAATAGAGTTCAAATAAACATGTGAGATTGACAAATGGTATGGAATTATAATTGATGGAAACTATTGAGAAATAATGAGCAAGATGAATTTCAAGTGTTTCATTATCAGAAAATAATTTTTCAATGGAACAAAAACACTTATGGTTTTTAATAATATGGATATATAAATATAATTTTTTTCTATAATTTAAAGGAGTATTATTTTTTATAAAGGAGATATAGAAAATAATATTTGATTTCTAATCAAAAATTTAGTTTTTCTTTAAGGCGTCTGACTGGCGCCGATTTTTCAATTAAGCCTTTATTGGTTTTCTAAGCAACCAACAACCTTCAAAACCCGAAAAAGTCTTTCGGATTTTCTAAAAATCCTTAATTTGATGAAAAACTAAGACATAATTCAAAAATCGACGCCGGTCAGACGATGTAGTTTCTTTTCCTCTTTTAAACAAAAAAATAATAAACTCTCTATGCCAAACCGCTATAAAAAATCTTAGGAAATACTCCAGGTGTAACTCTTATATACAGAAAACGCTGTATTAAACGTCAAACGTAAAATTTTAATTGCATTAGTATCCAATAAAAGCTATTATTTGAAGATTCGATTTTCCGACGCTCCTAGAAAACTTACTTAAAATCCTCGAAAAACCACTTTTGTAACCAAAAGCTATACAGATTCTGAAAGGAGATTTTCAGCTGTCATTTTGAACTGAACATGGTCTAATGTAGAGGAAAGTCTGGGCTATAAAATGAGACCACTTCCGGCTCTCCATGACCTTCCTTGAAAAAATTATGAAGCTTTTAAGTTTTTCCTTCAAACCCTAGAAAACCTCAATTTTTAGGTTCTAAATTTTTCTCTCCTTTTCTATATATTCAAACTTTTTTCTTATATATACCCTGATAGAAGAAAGTGTGCTCTTCAAAAATTTCTTTTTCCAGAATTTTTCGATGAGTTTTCTTAGAGATATAAGCATTGCCGCAAATGCCCTGAAAAACAGAGCCGTGTGTACAATATGTGTTTTTCTCACTATGCGTTTTTTAATAGTCCCTTCAATTGGCACACATTACGACCCCTCGAAAAAATGGTCCAATCGAGCTCAAAATTTTACCACAGATACTTCAGACTCTATCTCAGGTTCTTTTTTTTTAAAGCGTTTTCGATTTCAACTTTCGGCGTGAGAAGGTTTTCAAAGTGAAAAACCAGTTTTTTATATGGGATTTTCAGTATTTTTCGAATATCTCGACAAAGAAAGCATATTTTTCAAAAATAGAAAAAAACGAACCTGAGATAGAATCTGAAGTATCTGTAATAAAATTTTGAGCTCGATCGGACCATTTTTTTCGGGGGGTCGTAATGTGACTGGATGAAAACTGGAGTTTTCCAGAAAACCCATAGAAAAACACGTCAAAAAATTCTGGGCAAAAATATATTGATTTTATTTTTCGATGTTCTATCTCTGGCATAAATTTGAACCCTATCCGACATCAGCTTCCCCGGTTTCCAAGATGGTAAAAAAAGAGAGGAGGGTACCCTTAAATTAGAGGTTGCTTCTTTTCATTATTGGGTGGTTGTTATTACCGTTGAAATAACCTTTTTTATAAATTTTTATATTGTAGTTTTTCAAAAAATTATTAACTTTTAACTTTTATGATTGTTATATTTATTTAATTCTTTTTATGTTTTTGTTTATACTTTTTAGGATTTTAGTTTCTTTTATAGGTTTACTTATAGTTTATGATTGTTAATAGTTGATTCATCTATTAGAAATACTGGTATAATTTTAGTTAGTATATTTACTGTTAATTATTGATTTTTATTAATGTCATATATATTTATTACTTTTATTTTGATTGTGTTTTTTTCTTTTATAAAGTTTGATGATTTTAATTATTTAATTATTATTTTGTTTATTGTGGTTCCTCCGTTTTTTCTTTTTATTTATAAGTATATAGTGGTTATTAATTTATTTAACCCTTCGGCTACGGGTTTAATTTTTCAGATACAATTTACACAAAACGTTTCAAATATTGAAACACATGTTTATTTATTCTTAAAAGTTTTGCAGAGTATGAAAATCTTTGAAACAATCAACAAGGCATAAGCTTACATCACACTCTGTGCACTGATAACGTGAGAGTACATCTTTTCTTTTCGGACGTCTGACAGTGTTGCTGCAGACGACACATTTTCTCCTAGGTGCTGACTGTGTGTCTGTGGCTGGAATCGGCGAGAGGAAGTGCCTTGCAGTTAACCTGAGTGGTGCAGTTGTTGATGAAGGTCGACCCCTGGTTGCTACTCGTTGACTACCATATTTTTGGATAATATCCCAAATTAGTTGTAGGCGAAAATCAACTAATTGCATCGTGTGATTTGTCCTCATTTTTGACAATATAAATGCATTGAGAACTGCTATATCCAGTAAGTGAAAGAAGAGTTTTTTATACCATTTGATAGATTTTCAATAATAGAGAGAACAAGAGAAACAATAGACTTCTGAATACCTGCATAAATATCACCGCTAACAGTCAGGTACCATATATGATACTCTCGTAGCCAAAGGGTTAATTTAAAATTAGTTTTTTTTATAATGTTTGTAGATGCTTTGTTGTTAGTTTATTATTTCAGTTTTATTTTTATTTATGGACTTAGTTCTTTTTAGTAAGTCTTTATTTTTTATTTTATTATTTTTTATATTTTTATCTATTATTTTAAATAAGGATTTATGTTTCGTTGATTTTATTCTACTAATCATAAGGATATTGGAAGTTTATATTTTATTCCTGGTATTTGAGCTGGTATTTTAGGAGCTAGTTAAGTTTCGTACAGAGTTAGGAGTTATTAGTGGTTTAATTTTAGGTGAACACTTATATAATGCTATAGTTAGTTACTGCACATGCTTTTTTAATAATTTGCTTTTTTATTATACCTGTTGCTGTGGGTGGTTGTGATAATTGATTGCTTCCTTTAATATTAAATTCTTTGGATATAGCTTTTCCTCGTTTAAACAATTTAAGTTTTTGATTGGTTCCTGTAGCTTTGATATTTATAATTTTAAGTTTATTATTTAGTTTAGGAGCTGGTACTGGTTGAACTGTTTATCCTCCACTATCTAATTCAGTATTTCATTTTGGTAGTTCAGTTGATATGGCTATTTTTAGTCTATATATTGCTGGTGTGTCTTCTATTTGGGTACAAATTAAATGGTCAGTATTTTATTATGAATGATCAGTAAAATTTGATCAGTATTAAATGCAAATGATCAGTAAAAAAATTGAATTGTCAGTAAAATAATTCATGATCAGTGACTATTGGATTTGGTCAGTAATTTAATCATTTTATCAGTAAAATAATGAACTTATCAGTACCGAAACTAAAATATCAGTAATTAAATATGTTTGGTCAGTGAATCATTGCATTTTTATCAGTATTTACCGTTCTAGAACGTCTCTCGATTATCGTTCTTGTCATTTTTTTTCTCATATTCAGTATTTTTCAGTATTTCTGTTCAAGATGGTGTAAAGAAACTTGATTTACAAGAAATTGATCCAGATGTTTTGATTACAGATGGTTCAGATACAATTCATAATGGATTTCAAGCAACTTTTGGAGAAAAACCTACGGTTATGTGTTGGGCTCATATGCGGTGGAAGGTGGTAAAGAAGATTGAATCTATGGTAGAGAAGATGGGACAAGTGGATTTGATAGAAGATATTGAAGCGTTACAACTAGCACAAAGTGTACGAATGTTTACGAAAGCTTCCAATCTTTTTATCAAAAAATGGAACAAGAAAGAACCAAAATTTATCGAATATTTTCATAATCAATGGTTAAATTCACATGATGGTTGGTATGAGGACATTAAACATTTAACTCCAAGCACAAATAATGGTTTAGAATCAAACAACAGAGTTATTAAGGATGAAAATACATTTTGTGAACGTCTTCCATTATCCAGATTTAAAATTTTAACATTAGAAATTGTTGAAAAATGGTCAAAATCGTATGAACGAGGTCTCAAACAATTTCATGATAAGCAAACGGTGACATTAGATATATATGGACGAATAGTTATCAATGGGTCAAGTTAAACAAGTCAATTGTAACGACGAAACTAGAAAATGAAATTAAAACTAAACCAGTTAATATCTGGCATGTTACATTACCAATGGATGAAGCAAAATGGTTAGATGGTCAATGTAATTGTCCTGCATTTTTCAAAAAGTTTATGTGCAAACATGTCGTTGGATTGGCAATAAGATTAAATTATTGTAGACCACCTGCTGCGAAGAACATTAAAATTGGAGAAAAAAGATGTAGAGGTCGACTTTCAAAAGCTAAAAAAGCACTGCTTATTCAATAAAATTTTGTTACTTGTAATTGTACTATTTGTCACTGATATAAATTGAAAATTAACTGATCAAAAAAAAAATTATTCACTAACCAAAACTAATATATTCACTGATCATATTTTGATTTAATTACTAACATTCGAAATTATTTACTGCACAAAAACCATATATTTGCTGATCAAAAAATACTGATCATTCATAATAAAATACTGATCATTTAAATAGGACTCCTTCTATTTTAGATGGTATTCATTTTATTGGTACTTGTTTTAAGAGTAAAGTTAGTTTTTTTATTAGACTTGAGCTATAGTTGTTACAAGGTTTTTATTAGTTCTTAGTCTTCCTGTGTTAGCTGGGAGTATTACGATATTATTATTTGATCTTAATTTTGGTACATGTTCCTTGATCCTAGAGGGAGTGGAAATCCTATTTTATTTCAGCATTTGTTTTGGTTATTTGGTCATCCTGAGGTCTATATACTAATTGTTCCAGGTTCTGGTATAATTTCTCAAATTGTCATTAGAACATTTTTATAAGTAGAGGTTTTGGGATATTTGGGTATAGTTTATGCTATGATTTCTATTGGATCGCTTGGTTTTATTGTATGAGCTCATCATATATTTATTGTGGGTATAGATGTTGATACACGTGCTTATTTTACTGTAACTGCTATAGCTATTGCTGTTCCTACTGGTATTAAAATTTCATCAGACGAAAAATCGAGTGAACTAAAAGTAAAAGCAAAAACAAAGTGAGTGAACGTTGTTGTTAGAGTACAGTGAGTCTCAAATTATTCAACAATCTTTAGACCTCATTGCCGATAGCTGTGAATACAAAAGTTATTTGAACAGCTAAGAGAGCTCCCTATCAGCACGTGTGTGTATGTAAACTGTACTAAAATGGATAAACACTGGATCTGTGAAAAACGAAGTTTCGGATGTCTATTAGTAACTTCTTACGAGCATTTCTGACAAAATGAGACGTTTCCGTGGCATTTTTTTATCAACTGCACTACTATTTACATTTCCCATATGCATTCTGTTGCTATTTTTCTAATAATTTTGTGTATCAATCAACTCCAGTATTATGGCTCTTCTACGTGTTCTCTCTCTTGTATTTTTCATCAGCTCAAAGATTTTTGTCGTTTCCATTTAGATCGTTTGTTGTTGCATATAAATTACGTTGAACATTCATTAATTCAGTAGATAAAGATAGCGATAATGATTCACGTTCGATAAATAATTGATTGATAACATTAAGTTGAACGTACAGATCTTTGTTTAAGTTTACATGAGTCTGATGACATTCTTTTTTTAATGTTGATAATGATTGTTCGATATCATTAGAATCATTGATACGAATATGATATTCAATTTCATTAGCTAACAATTCTAGTGGATTATCCGTCACTCACAGTAATATCTAAAACACAAAAGTAAATCATCGTTTTTGTACTGTTGATTATCTCCTCTAAATACATGTGTTTTTCTGAGGGATCTTTTTATTCTAGACTCATTTCAAGACACTATCTGGACATGTCAGGCTGCAGAGGTATCATAGTATGTCACAATTTCAGCATAAGCATAACGCTACTGTTTTTAGACTGTGAACATCCTTGTCTCAGTCGCTGCTACACTTTGTGCATAGAATCAACAATGTTTCCATTCGCCACGACATAATCATGTTTGACAATCAGATCAATTCATTTCAACTGTAATTTTCATAACTATAATAATAACTCTATTCTTATGTTTAAGTCTCGAGAGTACTAGCTCAGTGCTAGTGTCTAGTCTCGAGCTTGGATCATCAATGATTATTTTAATCTTTTGAATCCAGAATGCAGTTCTAAATGTGTTTTCTACCTCACAAACGACATATGGCTCCGGTGATGAAACACTAAAACTCAAGTTCGAACCCGAGTCTTTCGAAAAAATCTCGACTGCCGTTGCCGATGACTATAAATCGTAACAGTTATCGACAACGGTAACGTATGTGTACATGCGTTAATTCTTAAATCGAAAAAAAAATTAAAGAAAACGTTTCTATCAATTGTTGAAGGATAAATACATTTTTGATCCCGAAAATTTAGCACAATTGATCTCGTGTACTAATTTTCACGAAAAAATGCACAAATGATCTCGGTTTTTCTAACAATTTTTAATTAGTTATATAATAACACAATTGATCCCGAAAAATTAGCGGATCATGGCACTGCACAGTCCTTCAACTGAGGCTCATTGGCTAACCATGTGGTCTTTGAGTATTTAAATATACTTTTTCTTACTAAGTGATTAATCCGATAAATTTATAAAAGAAAACAGTTCAGATTAAGGATAGGTAAGATTTGTTTTATATAATTAGATAAGAATATACAATTTGAGCTGTTTATCCATAGTACAAATTGACTACTTTTGTATACTGTCTTTTACGAGAAACATAATTAGGAACCATGTAACTGCAATCTCATTATCTCAGATCACAAAGACGACAGTCATTGTCTTCCATTGAAAACTATAAAAACGTTTGTCAAAGTGATATTCCTCACAATGCATAATACTTACTTCAAAAATGTACTGTTATCAATATGTCTACCCGAATATGGCAAGAATTTTTTTTATGTAAAGATGAAGATGAGTTATTAACAATCACAAAAGAAAATAATACATGTAAAAAACGTACAGGACAACAGGATTATGGATTATGTTATACATATATTTGTTCAGCATATCGGAAATATCCATTATGTAAATTTCAATTGAAAGCAAAACAGTCGTCTGATGGTACATATAAATTATAATAATTATATAAAATATAAACTGCATCCAACTACTCGACTACTATCACCAATTTGTGAAAATATCAGTAGAATGTCAGACAACGGCTTAGTAACATCTCAGATTAATAAAGTCATGAAGGCGTTACATCCAGGTTTGTCTATTGATACAAAACAACACGACATATTTATACCTTATTATGTGGCTAATGATGTCAATGATTTATTTATATGTTTAACAACACGTCAGTTATTATCTGCATGTAAATATTCATTCGTACTCACTATTGACTGCACTTACAAAATAACAACAAATGAATTACCATTATTAGTATTTGGGACATCTAATTGTAATCATAGATTTTATCCAATGGGTATTTGTTTAATATCAACAGACCAATCGGCTGATACATTTCGTACATTATTTCGTGGTATTCAACAATCAGCAGTTAATAATCAAGCCTACACAATCTCACATGTTGTGGCTGATGGATCACCTGGTAAGTAACAAAGTTTTGTACATAAGAATCATTTTACAATATGGTTATCTTTGGTCTTACTTTATATAGGTTTAACAAGTGCCATGTCGGAAATTTCGTTAGCAAGACGTTTAATGTACTGGTTTCATATGATTCGTAAATGTCGCGAACATAGAAAACTAATTAAAAATAAAAATAAATGGTTATTAGTCGAAAAAGATATTTTTAATGCGCAATTAATATTTGACGATCAAATACTTGCAATAGTAACACGGTTTATGTTATTAAAATGGTCAACAGATGCTGAATTAAATGATTTTAGACAATATTTTGAACAAGAATGGGTATCATCGGTACCGTATTGATATACGAAAGAGCCGTTTCTTTAGCACCATCAACAAATAATGAACTAGAATCACTTAATGGTAGAATTAAAAAAGATTACACATTAAGAAATCGTCGTCCATTATCTGCATTTTTGAAAACAGCTGAACGAATGCTAATCGATTGGTCAACAGATAGTGAAAAAAAGCCATTTCAGTTACATGCTACATATAAAAATCATTTAAAATTAGCTGCATACACATGGTTACAGCAAGTGGATGAAACCCAAATATTACAGGTGAATCCAAATGTTTATGTAGTATTATCAAAAAATGAAAACATGAGTACAACAATATGGGTTCAACAATTTTATGCAGTGGCTTGGAGCAGTTATGATGAATTTTCTAATTGGCTCAATTCAGCACGTTTAGTGAACTGTTCACGTCTACTACCACCATTATTTTGTACATGTCAAACTAGTTTAAAAGAATCTACTTGCGTACATGCTTTAGGTTTATTAATGTTATGGGGTAGTCAGTCAATGCCACAATTAATTGGTAAAAGAAAAGGAAAAGGTAGACCAAAAAAAGTTAAATTACCATTATCCAAAGATTAGAATACCTGTGGGATTATATTTTTTGCTAGCTTATTTTGTTTCTTTTGTGTCGAATTGCTCTGTTTTCCTTTTGTCTTCTCCATAATATCAATGTTTTGTGAAGTTAAATCTTTTAGTTAAGTGAGAAGACATAGTTGGCCAATGAGCCTCAGTTGAAGGACTGTGCAGTGCCATGATTTGCTAATTTTCCTGGATCAATTATGTTATGCAAGAAAAAATATAGTAAATCACGAAAAAATACTTCAGAATCGCGAATATAATGTTAATAATTTATATTTTTGTTTAAAACTAATACTATCATTTGTTAAATGTATGTTAATACTATTAACAATGTTCACGGTTTATTGCTAGTCAATGATTACAGAGAAGCCAAATATAAATTTATTGTTGGCTATGGAATTAGAAGAAAGACAAAATAATGAAAATGAATTTTACGAGAAGGAGCCAGCCATGCACAACGGGCATTTCTGGATAAGGCAGGCGGACATAAGCTTTTCTTTTGGGTAAACATTTTTTTTCGTCTCTATTATTGCTAGTCATAAGTCTACCGAATGGTTAGATGCGAAAAAAGGGATTTGCTTTTTTCAATCCCTTCGGCCGAAGGGGCCTCATGGGTGAAAACTTCGTAGAAAAACTTTTCTCCAAAAAATAAGAGTACGATACATCATTTAATGCAGTTTGCTGCGCTGATTCTAAGTATCACCTTGGTTTTAAACACAAGTGTTCCTGAGCGGAAAAAATAAGATTTTACGTGCGAAATTTGAAAAATCAGGGGTTTTTAGCAAACCTATAACTCAGCTTTGGTAGGTCCTTCTGTTGATTCCACTTCGAGTTCCATTCTAGCAATTTGTTTGCCAGGTTGCGTCCATGGTGACTGCTCGGCGCCACATAACTGTTCGCGTGCGGCTGGTTATTCAGGCACGACACATCAAAACCGCAAGTAGGTCTAATATGGGTTGCTCCTTCCGTTGATTCTACTTGGATTTCTATTCTATGGATTTTTTCACCGAGTTGTGTCCATAGTAACTCCCGGCACCAAATAACTGCTGGTGTACGACAAATTATTCAGGCACGACATGCCAAAGTCGTAAGCAGCTCCAGTATCCTGTTCTTAGTTCGATAGTCAACTAACCACAGCGATCTATAGCTTTTTACAGAATCGCTGTAGCATTTTAAGAGAAAAGCATGAGGTGGGATGTTGAGAGAATATGCATAACATAGATAGTCGCCAACTGCGATTTAGGCCGTTAGAGTTGGCGTCATTAATTATGTTTTCGCTTATTCACTGTCGATTTCTGACAGAACTGAAATTTAAGCGTATTTTGAAAAGTTCTATTCTTTCAAGGAAAAAAGCTGAAATGATCCCGTAAAAAATGCAGAATGGATCCTGTAAATCCCAGGGTCGAGGGTTCGAGTCCCATGTTGGACGTCTTCGTTTTTACCTCTGTATAATTTCTCGTTTGACTTCCAGTCATTTGACGATACTTTTCTTTTTCTGCACCATCACTGTACACGTGCTCTGAGAGAGCATAAAAGTCATCTGTCGCACCTATTTCAGCAGTTATTTATAAGAAATGGTCTCTTTGTTAGCACAAGCACATTTGATGCCATCAAATGTGCTTGTGCTAACAAAGACTGTCCTCTTCATTCTGCTAATGTACTCAGTACATTAGCAGAATGAAGAGGGCAGTGCCACATCATAAAATAAAAGCAATTTGTGCACATACTCACAAAGTGCATCATGCACTTTGATAGAAGAAGAAGCGTGTATTTGAAATTTCTCTGAGTGAATTGTTAAAAGATCTTGTTTACTGTTTCACTAACAACATGCTTAAGAATGACCTTTATATTGTGCAAACTACCAGGAGAGACAGCACTTGTTGTGTATGACGAGGACGCAGACGAGTAAGGTATGAACATAACGTATTTGTTATACAAAGCATGGTAAGGTAAGGCTTGGAGCATCTTCCACGACTTAGTATTGCCAAACTCTGATGACGACCTTATAAGCCTTCCATAGATATCTACATTGCTCTTATGTGATCCAGGCATCATTAAAAATGCTGGTAGGATCTCGACAAGTTAGTTATGTCAGTATTCAGAACCGAGCATCTTCCGCACAGATAAACTTCGACGACAATCACGCATATCACTCAATGTAGATTTACAAAAAGAAAAACGAATCCCGCGAACCGGAGTCGAACCAGTGACCTAAGGATTACATTTGCTAGTTGCATCTACAGTCCTCCGCTCTACCAACTGAGCTATCGCGGGTGTTCTTCTGTTTTGTTGAACTAGACTACTTTCAGTGTAGAGACTAATGCTATATTACCTATTGAGCAAACGAATGAGTTCAATGAAAGTATTTCACACATTTCGGCTCTTAAGAAAAGAGCTGCTTACTGCAATATTCATCGTTACTTTACAAAACAGATAAAGGTTTTGTCTTCTGTTCTAGGAAAAGATGACAAATTGCAGGTTCATTTTTGCAGTAAATCTAATGATTGGGCCTCTCAAATATCAATTTTAAGAGAAAACATAATAATATCAATATGATGTTAGATAATAGACTAAGAGAATTAGATCAGCAACAGTTACAGTAATCACTAGCAAATTAAACAGTTATAACAATGTTAGTCGACTGCGCAAGATTTCTCAACAGACAATACCTGGCATGCACATGAAGACAACAACTATTTTGGACTATCATTGGCATAACTTAAATTTCGGATTGCATAATAGTCGTGACGTGCCTCTTTTTATTCCTGCCAAGTATGGTGAACTTGATACCGTTTGTCTGTCATTGTCAATCCAACATCGCAGTGAACGACCTGTATTCGTCCATGGACAACAACACACGTCAATATCATACACGAAGCATATTAGGAAGCGAAGCACACTCACAAGAGCTCGCCTCACTCGCCAACACTGAGCGAAAACCGGTCTCGTCAAATTGCTAGTATAGAACTCCAAGTAGAATCAACGGAAGGATCCACCAATACTGGAGCTGCTTACGACTTTGGCATGGCGTGCCTGAATAAGTTGTCGTACACCACCAGTTATTTGGCGTTTGGAGTTACTATGGACACAACTCAGTGAACAAATTGATAGAATAGAAATCCAAGCAGAATCAACGGAAGGGCCTGTTATGTCACGTACTGGAGTCTTACCACAAGGTAGAAGATCATACTCAAGGTTATTGCGCAAGCATATAGTCTAAGTTATTGCGCAAGGATATATTCAAGCTCATAGTGCAAGACTGTGGTCAAGGTTATTGCGCAAGGATATTCAAGGCTATGGTGCAAGAATATTCAAGGTTATTGCGTAGAGCATAGTCAAGATTATTGCACGTATAAATAGATCGAGTTTTATTGCTAAAGGATAACTTTTTTGTTTATAATCGATGGTCTTATATAAAAGAAAGGATGAATGCTAACAGCGGTGCACTAGCCGGTGTTATTGCAAATCCAACAGCACAATAACAAGGAAAATTTAAGGAAGTTCTGTTCGTGAGTCTGGGGTACTGTCTAGCAGAAGATTTCCATTGACCGGGATTCCCGAGTGAAAGGGATTGAGCTTTCTGGTGGTGATGTAGAATTAGGTAACGTTCAACAAACTGGTGAACACAAAAGGACCACCGATCAGCAGGCTGCAACAAATTGGGTTGTCTATCAACGAACCTTAGAAGAGAAGAGACAAATACAAAGATTCAAACAAGAAACAAGTCGACTGGGTGGTATTGAATTAGATCAAACAAACAATTATCAATATGTACAACATAGGGTGTATCGTCCAAAAGGCTTCGATATGAAGAGCGAGGAGCAGTAAGATTAAATAGTGAAATGAAGTAGAGAACTGCTGAGAAGATCATGATTCATTCAAATCACAGATTTATTTTCACAATATTTCGACAGTCACTGCTGCCATTTTCAAG
>CAJNOQ010007295.1:0-12494 GCA_905250885.1 Didymodactylos carnosus
AATATTAATGAGAATAAGTAAAAACGTAAAGGGAAAAAATTGTGAACCATTGTCTGAAAAAGAATAGTTTTTAGCTTTTTCGACCTCGTCTCAGTATTTCGCGATTTTCTCCACGAAGAAAAAGATTTTTGAAGTTCGGAATGTGTTATTCGGAATCAGCGTTCAAAGACGAACCAGAATATGTATTAAAATCGAAAAAATAAAATTCACTTGAATTTTGATCTAGCTGAACCTTAGTGAAATAACCCACACCACTTACAGTATTTTCAGTTTTTGAGGCCAGATTACGTCTCATAGTTTCGAGAAACATCTCATTTGAAAGAGCATGTAAAGCTGTATCAATTGATGTATTTGGTCTTCACATAAAATTGGTATATGATTTTAAAAATTAATTTAATGAATTAAAAATAATTTTCAGCTTATTGTCGTTTATTTTTACAACAACGCTAGAAAAAGCTCATTTAAATTTGTTTAAAGAAGTTTAAAGAAAGGAAAAGATGTGACATGTACAACGTTTAAAAGAGTTATTGGTTCTTACATTTTAGAATCGTGTTACTAACCATTCATTGTAAATATTTGATATGATATATATGTAAAAAGATTGTGAACATTGATTAATACTTGTTCTATATCAATAAGTTTTTTTTGTTGAAATAGGAACTAAGTTCAGTGTCAACTGCTGCAGTAGTAGGAACTAATGTTGTATTGATAAATGTACGAAATGCTCAAAAATATCAGCACTCAGGCGAAAGACGTCTTACAAGATTTTATAAAATCTCACTTGTTTAAAATTAGTTAGTTTAGAAGATTATTAGAGTTTAAAAGTAATTCTGGAAAGTTAAAAGTTGACAGCTTTCAGTTGACAGCTTTCAACAACGAGTTGATTTATAAATCGGATTGAGATTCATAAAAAATCGTTTTTGCATTGTATGATATAGAGTAAGAAATATAAAGCCGAACCTGCTTTTTTTTTTGCACAACGAGTATAATAAAGTATGCGAAGAGGGAAAAGAAAATGTACAGAAACGAAGATTGTGTAACATGTGCCTTATACAAGAAAAGAAAAGAGAAGATAGTCATTTTGCCCCCGAAAACTGAGTGCCTTCGAAGAAGAATTCAGCAGTGCACGAAATAACAACAGTAATTGATTCACTACTGTTATTTCTTGCACTGCTGAATCACTGTGATTCATCAAAACTTGGAAGAAATCGTGATTACATTTGGGAGCATTTTACAGATGATCGATAAGCAAAACCAGGCGCTTATAGAAAATGCAGTTGCAAGTATTGTTCGAGTCAGTTTAATTACGCCAAAATTATCCTGATGTATCGGCCTATTGCACATGAATGTCAAGCCATTTTAGAAGACAAGTCTGTAAAGAGTTTATTCGATGATGCTTTCGATGTTGAAATCGTCATTGTTACGGTCATCATGTGGGTAACAATGACGATTACAACATCGATGATATTCTCGATCCTCTATTTGTTGAACGAACTTAGCCTTCCTTTTCTTCTTGTTTGGTGTGTATTTTTATGCAGAAACAATATAGTTCTGTTGCAAGCTGGGTTATATAAAAGGTTGACTGAATAAAAAAGCTGCAATCTGCCTATGTTCACGTATAATCTCGACCCGATTTATAAATCTCAACCCGGGTTAAACGTCTTAACTCGAACTATTTATAACTATTTTAAATTTCTTAGTAAAAGTTAAAATAGCTTTAAACTCTTCGGTGTAAAATATGATCAGATGTGATGATTTACTATGCTTGCTACAAGATTTTTCGGCAAGACCTTGTAAGATGTTATCTCAGGATCATTTATGATCTTGCGGAACTTTGTAACTTCTTATGTAAGCAAGATCTTGCCAGTAAGAGTGTTTATTTATATTTAGTTCTTATCTCAAGATCATATGATTTCTTCTTATAAGATCTTAAAAGTCTTACCTTAGTGATGATTCATTACCACATCAATTTTGCTACAATATATAACGGGTAACCCATAAAAAACGAGTCAGAATCTTTTTCTGTTTTAGAAATACTTAAAAGCAGTTTTAAGTTTTGATCTAAACTCATTCGATAGAGAATTCACTGCTCTACAAAACTGTCGATTCAGTTTTCAAAAAGATTCTTCTTCTCGCCATAAGATCCTGAACTTTCAGTCATGCTTAATGTACTAACTGTGGCACTCGAAAAAAGAAATAATGATTAAAACTCCTTTTAACAGCCGTACCACTTTAATTCTAAATGCGCTAAAAAATTCTCCGTAAAACTAAAAATACCATCAAGTCTGGGTTCTAAGCCTTTTTCTCCCGCACTACAACATTCGGAACCTTTAAGATGACATAGAACGATAGAGCAAGGTATTCTCTTCCTTTAGGTGTTAGATACTTTGCTTAGAAGACGGAATTAATAAAATTAATGTTTAGAAGTTGAAAAAGAAGTGTGCAGAAAACAGTAGATCGCAGCTGAAACATTGAACATGTCTGAAAGTTCAAAATCTTACGGCGAGAAGAATCTTCTTGAAAAACTAAATCGACAATTTTTTAGAGCAGCGACTTCTCTATCGAATGAGTTTAGATCAAAATCTTAGAACTGCTTTTAAGTATGTTAAAAAAAAGGAAAAGATTTAGACTCGTTTATTACGGGACAGCCGTTCGTATATATATATATATATAATATAGTTTTTATGCCAAAATATAGAATATTTTACTTCCTTCAACTTCACATATCAGCTGAGCACAAATAAAGTGTATGGCTGTAAGAAACATGGATAGACACGTTCTTAAGGACTATGGAGTCGTTCCTGTACTCGAAAAGGTTATGAAAAGAAAAACCATATGAAAACTACCAGATATCGCAGTTCCATTAAAGATTTTTCATTAAAAAACTTTTATTAATACAAAGTTCATTAACATCCATGGACGATTTCGTCTCTACATACTGTGCACTACGAAACCAATTAATCCACTAAATACAATGGCCGGGGCCAGACTGGTCTGGTTGCCCTAGCAATGTGGTCCGGTCATTGAATTTTCTGAATTAATTGATAAAGAAGGCCTGTTATATATTTTAAAGTATCATTAGAAAATTAGATATTTTTTTGCGCGCTAGGTGCAAAATGTTTCGGTGAATCCGACAGCGGGTTCCTTGTCAACGAGAAAAATAAAAATTTGGCAAAAGCCACATAGATTATGTTGACGCCAGAAAAGAAGTCAAAAAAAATAGACTTAAAAGGAACTTGGTGTCGGATTCATCCGAAAAATTTTGCACCTAGTGCCCAATTTTTATCTAATTTGGTGAAGCGCGCAAAAGTACCTAATTTTCTGATGTGCAGTGGCGGCCAAAATTATTTGTACGATCAGTGTGTGGTCATAATTCTGTGACCAAGGTGTTTTTTTAAAATTGTGACTATCAGTAGATTGTCGTTAGCTTCACTATGTTAAAATTTGTCAATCACTAGGCCTTTTGCATCTAGATCTATGGCTATAACATTAGAGAGGCCTATATATTTTTGGCCAAAATTATTTGTACGTTTGATAAAAATTTCTTCTATGCTGTATAAGCACTGACAAAATATGAAAACTACATAAATAGATAGAAGAAAGTGCTGGCTAAATTTTGGTAAAAAGGTAATTTTGAATCTTTTTCTAAGTGAGAGAATTTGACCTATCTTTTAATATTTTGGATCTTAGGGCTATTTTTGAAATATCTTTTGTGCATATTTTTCTGAATATTTTTTGGGTTTCTTTGCGTTATCGTGTAGTCAAGTGGTTACTGTATAGAAGTATGAAAAGAGAAACTTAGACCTTTTAAGCAGAGGGAAACCGGTTTAATTCCTTTTTCTATATATCTTTGAGCTGACAATGAACATTTAGGGCTTCTCCTGTAAAATCTATAACTTTGCAAAGAAAGGTCGTGTAGAGCTGGGAGATGTCTCGTTTTTATCAGAATTTCACAGGCTACAATTGTGTCTCATTAAGGAAGGTTTTGGTTACTTTTTAGAGTTTCTGAAAAACCGGTTATCCCTCTCTGAACTTAAAAAGTCTAAGTTTCTCTTCTTCTTCAATTTTCTAATTCATAGTGGGTGGCGCCACTATTCGTGCCAAAATGCGAAAAGTGATTTGAATCAAGAGATACTTTGCTGACCGTCGATTCATATAATAAACTGCTCAGGAAAAAATTTTGAACCGATTCTGTCCTCCGTATAAAAAGCGCTAATGTATTCTTCTGCTTTTATCTGTATTTTAGATTTTCAAATTAATTCTGATATAAAGAGAATATGCTATTCGAAATTAAATTACATAGAAAATAAATAAATAATAACCACCCTCCTTGTTTCTAACGTGGATCGTGTTAGTTTTCAGAAGACAATCATGAAGTGTAACAGTTCTTAGTTTTCTCTAGCGCTTAAATCACCCTAAACATTCGAAATATATTTTGATACTATTTACTTTTCTTTGCAATGCGATGTTAAGCAAACAAATTCATACTTCATAATCTTAAAAGTATATGCTAAATTTTTTCTTAAAAAGTTAAAAATTACCAAGTGGATTATAATAAACTTACAGTAAGTTTTTTTCTGAGTCAGCTGCCTATTCAGACTGACTTTAACGTTTAAGAAGACACACTATTGATTAAGCAGTTCTGTGGTGAATGGAAGTGATTTTATAAATCTGGTCGATGAACCTATGGAGGACGCAAAAAAGCTGCTACTTGCCATAGCCAAAGAAAAATGTTAGAATTGTTTAGAGTTCTAGTTCGAAAACTGACGCAGGTTTCAGTAACAAAGACAAAGTTCTCATCGTGTTTAAAATCTGGTCTCGTCGACCACGCTACTTATCCCGCTGAAAGTATTAAATATGTAGACAAATCCTGTCGTCATCTGATCGGAACCTTTGTACGTAAATCTAAGTTCGGAACCTTTGTACGTAATCTAGAAAGTTCTAGTGAAACATGTATATTAAGATAAACACGTTGTATCGCCGTCAAGAACAACGGACATTACTATTTACGATTGGTTTATTTTTTAAAGAATATATAACATCACTCTTTCGGGTTATGGCGTCATTTTCTAGAAGAGATTTCCCGTTGAAGAAAAAGGAAATATCAATATATAGTTGTTTCTACTGCTGCAGCTGTTTAAAAAATAACCGCGAAGGGTCGAAATACCACTAACAAACTGATTAAAAGTGAGTGCACTTATCACATAGTGAAGCAGAATTTCGACAGGTAATGAAATATTTGTCTAATTTCCATTATCCTTATTACTTTAGGATAACAAGATGGGTAACAAACGATGTAATTATAAGAAAGAAAATTTGAAAAAAGCGATTAAGGCCTATAAGAACCATGAAATGTCTTCTGCAACCGCTGCAAAAGCTTTTGATGTTCCAGAGAGTACAATAAGAAAACATAAATCAAATCCTGTATTAAACATTGGTGGTGATCGTCCAAGGTTTCTCACAGATCATCAAGAAGAATATCTAGCCGTATTGTTTCGACAATTAGAAACGATCGGCGCAAGATTAACAAAAGATATGGTTTTAAAAATTGCTGGTGAATATATGTCATTGGTTAGGCAAGGGCGGCTTGATTAAAACGGTAGGAGTTTTGTTATTGAACAATTGCTTTTCCTAATCTTGCACTTGCATGCTCTGTTAACCAAACTCTAGATATCCCGGGTAGAAAATGGTTTGATAGTTTTATGTAAAGATGGAAAGAATGAATAAAAACTTTGAAAGAACAAAAACTAGACTACGGTCGGAAAACGGTGTTTACCGAAGAAGTTAGACAAGGCTGGTTCAATAAACTTGAAGAAATCTTGACAAGCAACTATCTTCTATCGAGACCAACAGAGATCTGGAATGCAGGTGAAAGCGGATTTAGTGATGAAATCAAATGTAAGGTATGGCACGGAATATCTTTAAAAATATAGATGTTAACAAAAAGAAAGTCTAAAATAAACTTACAATATTGTTCCAAAACGATATGTTTCCAAGGCAAGAATAAGGATAACTACTCTTGCCTGCGGGGTGAAAGATTAGTTTTCTTGATGAGTTCTGCGGTGAAGCATTGAGGTATTTCATTTTTTAGGTGAATTAGTGATTGTATCAATCGAAACAGAATATGCTTTCGAACACTTTACCGGTAGATAGTTTACAACAGCTCTTATATGCTGTAATGCAGCTGATGAAGTAATGCTACCATTCGTAATATACTCCGCGAAAAACTTGAGTCCAACATGGTGTAATGGGACCCTTTAGGAACAACATATAATGTTTCTGAGTCCGGATGGACGAATGAAATCTTATTCACCATATGGTTTGAAACCAGTTTTATTCCATATATGCCAGCGCTCGAACGTCTAATACTTCTTATCATAGATGACCATGCGGCTCATATCAGTATCAAAACAACCGAATTAGCAATCAAATGTCATAAAAAAAAATTAAAGATTTAAAAATTACTGTGCTAGACTGGGCACCGAAGAGTCCTGAATTAAATCCAATTAAAGAAATGCGGAGTATACTAGATCGAAAGTTGGCAGCAAAACCGATATATTCTAAACCCATTTTAAAAGACAGACTACAAATTGAGTGGGATAAACTTTCACAGAAAATTTGTAAAAGTTTAATAGATTCTATGCCGCGGCGAATTGAAAAATGCATTAAAGCAAAAGGTGGCCATTTTTTGTAAACATTTTTTTTTGAATTTTTTTCAATAAATAAAGAAGAACACAAAAAAATGGATAAAAGAAAATCTTTAAATTTTAAATTCTGCTGCGCACAACAAAAAATGACCCTCTTCGGCTGATCCACGCACGCTAGAATTTCTCTCACCATCCCCTCCTGTTCCCAGTATTTTTGTCTTTAAAATAAGACCTTTACGAGCTTTGTAGCTCTTTTCTACCAAAAGTTATAAGCAAAATACTTTTTTACACGAAAAGCGTCGTAGAAAAGCGACATCACTCATATGAAGAGTAAAGTTAGGTCTTTTATATTTTGATATTGCGACGATAAATATGAGTAAAAGTGGTCACATCGTGACAAGAATTTTGTCCTCTATCCGTCGATCGCCTTTAAAAATATTTTAAATTCCATTTTCCCATTGAAATAATTGAAAAACCAAAATTCGTCGGATTTTCCGAAACTTTGTTATTGAAAATTTGATCTAAAAAGTAAACGCTCTGATTATTTTAAATACACAGTCTTGTTCAGTTTTGATCGCTCTTTCCAATGGTATATAAAACTTTGAAATCTGATGAAGTTTGACGGAGACATTTGCTCTAAAAAAATTTCAGACTACATGGATCGGTCTTAAACTTCATGGGTTATCCATTAGTAAAAGTATTTCGTTTCGCAAAGATGATCTTCGACCTCAAAATCTAATTTTCTAAAAGTGCGATTGTCTCCGTCAAACTTGATCAAATTTCGAAATTTTATGCACCATTGGAAAGAGTGTTCAAAACTACTTTTTAGATGAAATTTTTAAATAACAAAGTTGTGAAAAATCCGACGAATTTTAGTTTTTCAAGTATTTCGATGGGAAAATGAAATTTAAAATCTTATTATTGTTATTCTCAGTATACAAAACAATTTCTTATTACCGCACTAAACACTACCTCCCTCATCCGTATAATCGACAGATATTCCATGAAAATAGACTTTTTTCTTCTCTTATATTAAGTCTAAGAAGTTATTTTCTACGTTTTGCTGGATTATTCTCGTTTCGTCCCGTATTCTTTAATTAGCTCTTGTTCGTCCCGTATCTTTTCATCCCACGCTCGTTTCGTCCCGTTTATTATGAATAACCAATTATAAACTGATAAACAGGTATGTATAATTAATTACATGCTTAATTTATACAATTTGTATAAGTGCATACAAATAGTGTTCGAATGTGTGAAAGTAGGTCAAAAACTCGTAAAATATTTTATAAAGTAAAAATGTGTAATAATAATGCAGTATATAATGCTTTATAGTGTATTAGTGCTACACATTGTCACTTTATAAAAACGTTTAATGAGGTTTTGTTCGTTATATAACGTTTTTCACCTATTTTCACACATTCGAACATTATTTGGCGTAACAAATTTTTAACAGTGTCAGCATACTATTCTTAATCCTGGTTCTTTTTGGTTATATTAGCACAGAACATTTTTTCTGTCTATTGAACAAAGGAAGAAAAACAAAGCTCATCCTTGGCTCCTTTGACTACCATGTTCAGAAAGTTGATCAAGAAAGTTCTGTTGGTCATTCCAAATTCGTGAAGTTTTTAAAAGTGAAATTGATACATTTTATAACCTTTGATGTGTGATATTGACAATTCTATATCTTTAAAACTGAAAGGGATCTTTTTCTGAAAATCAGATCAATATACAGTACACCTTGTGTGCCTCACATTAGTATAAAAAGTGGAAAAGAGTCCTCTCTCCTTATTTTAGTTTTAATTCGCGAAGCGGGCAGAATATACAATAAAATCATAGCTAGCACTACCTCTTTTGAACAGAGAATAAACGAACATGTCAATAAAAATATAAAATCTGCCTTTCCTTATTTTGTTCTTTAAAGAGAAATAACGGTCTATATACAAGTCATGCTGTACCACGCAATCAATTATATACTATTCTGAATATACAAAAATCTCAAGATACGCTTTTCTAAAAAATAAATCAAATTTTCATTTAATCCTATTTTCATGCTTCATTTTCACTTTATTTCATTTTCTACATAAAATTAATGTGAATATTCACTGAATTTTGATTTACTGAAAGTTTGATTTATTAGCACAGTTAATGTGCTCTTTGATGTGCAAGAGTTAATAAAAACTAATCTGTTGAAAAAAATGAATAAAATGGAGAAGAAAAGATAAATTTTATATGTTTTCTCTCTTATACAAACATCACAGAGAAGCGCCTTACATTATTCTACAAATGATCTGAATGGTCCTATACTCTCTTCTCACGGTTCTTATCTTTTCTGCGTGGTTGCACTATATTTACAAGCCTTTGTTTTTTTTTTGCTTTCCTTTATTATGAGATGTTTTCTTGGGCATAAAATAAAATTTCAAGTTCAAGTTCAGGTTCGATCCGAATGATTCGTTCATAGTTTTGACGGCTTCCCTTATGTTGTAACGCAAAATATTCCTATACTTGCCAGCATTAACTATACTAGGATGAAAGATGCCCTAATTTAAAGCATCATAAGATTTCATTCAGTTATGATACTTGCATTGGCTGTGAATAGTTCATCCTTTTTGGCTAATTCTTCTTAATTTTTATTCTACAGCAGTGTCAATATGACCGAATGTACATTAATGACGGCGTTCAAGCGCCAACTCTACACGCAACATTTTTACAATCTAGGATATTGAGCTAAACGAGATAAACGCCTCCTTCTTCCAGCTTGGGATCAAAACAATGAAGAAAAAAAGTTTTGACGAATTCAGGTGAGAAATTATAAGATGTCATTGTCACCGAATCGGCAAAAAAATTTGGACAAAAAGCAAGGAAGGAAAAGATGTGGCGATTAATTTCCTTATTCTTCCTTTCAAAAATTATTATAACGAATAGATAAAATTTCTCCTTCCTTATTTCAATTACCTGTCTCTACAAATTAATGAAATAAATATACCAATTAATAAACATAATTAATATTTACTACTAACAAATATTTGCATCATTCTTCTCCTTGTACTACACATATAACTATTTTTGCCCATATTACGAATCTGTTTTGACATATGACGATACAAATCTAATATTTATTTATTATACAGAGCTTTTTAACTTTTGATTTTCTGTTTCAAAAAAGAGTGTCGTGTTAAGCGAAAAATGTCAACAGCAGAACCACAACTACGCGAAAAAAGTCCATTGCTCAGACAAATTAAAGGTGTAGATGGAACAGCATCAGAGATCGGAGTATATAAATCTGCACCAACAATGATAAACTTAAAGTGAGTGTGAGGTAATGCGGTATTCTGCGTTGAAAGATCAATAGTACGTTGTAAAACTTTTGACACAGCAAAACTGCAGGCCCCCTTCGTTCCCTATGTATTTGGTGCATCACTTAGCTTCTGAATTTAATGTATTCTTTCCTTCGTATGTTTAAGAGATATTGATAGCTCGAACGGAAAGATTGATTCAGATCGAGATGAAGAGACTGGCAAGTTCTTTAAAATTATACGTCCATTACTAGTTGAATTGGTACGAGGGAATTTTCTACGTTCGTACCGATTATTTTAAAAAAAGATTTTCTTCATATCAGATTGGTACATGTATCTTTATCCTAACTGGTATGTTTGGAGCATGCCACGATAATGAAAATATACATCCTCTTATCCCAGCATTTGTATTTGGCCTAACACTGATGGCATTTGCAGCCAGTTTTGGACATATTAGGTAATAGGAAATTCATACTACTCTTATTGATGTTTTCATTATTACGTAGTCTGATTTCGTTGTCAGTGGTGTTCATTTTAATCCGGCTGTAACACTTGGCATATTTATTGCCGGACAAATAGGACTAGTTATGGCTATTCTGTACGTCATTATGCAATTTATCGGTGGTAAGCTGAATAACCTAAGGATGTGGTAGTGGCTTGAACGAAACTGACACTGCATCCCAAGTTTTTGTTTTGATCTGCCTATTGCTGTTCACATTCTATTTCTTTCAGGTATTATGGCCGGCGGTCTTCTCAAACTCTTCTTACCTAGCGACCGTTACAGTACTTGTGCTGGCGGGTCCACATTTCTTGGCCCGGCTGTGAAATGGTGGGAAGGCTTACTTATTGAATGTACTGTTACATTTCTCTTAGTAACTGTAATACTAATGGTCGCTGTCGATACTAAGTCGAAGACGAGTGAGTTTTTCAGGTATTGTAGATACCTCGTTCTAAGGTGTAAAACAATAACTTTTTAGTTTTGGCTCCTATAGTCATCGGATTAACATTAACGGGTGGCATCTTGGGAGCAGCTACATTCACTGGTAAGTTCGATTCTCTTTTCTTTCCTTGAACTTCGTCAGGATATAGTGGTTAAATACATAGGCATTTTTTCCACTTTCTAATATAGGTGGTAGTTTAAATCCAGCACGAAGTTTCGGGCCATCGCTGATTGCAAATCAATGGAGAGCACATTATATTTATTTTGGTGGACCACTACTAGGAAGTTTAGTGGCCGGGTTCCTCTACAGGTAATTTTCAATAAATGTAGATTCTGTATTTCTATCACGACATTGTCATAATACAGGTTAGTCTGGGCACACACTGATCGTCGTTATCCAAAACAGAGAAAGCACTGAATGGTTATAACAATATGTATTGACGAACAACTTTTAGGTGGCTAAAGTTCGTTTCTGTAAATACAAACTTTTTCTTGCGTTTAGGTTTATATTTTAACTCAAATTCGTCTGTATTTTAAATAGGCTCTTGTGTGTGGAATACCTTAGTATACTACTCGATGGTCAATTTCGGCTTTAAATTTTTCTGTTTATCCTACTAATGTTTGTCTCCAATAAAATCATCGCAAGGAAGTAAACTACAGACTATGCAAACTCGAGCTTTTATCTATATCTCAAAACACAACAGCCGCTACCAGTTCATAATAAGTGTTAATCAAACATTGCTGCCACGTATAGCGCCTAGTATACACTGTTGCAAATATTACATATTACTTCATCTATATTCCTGTTATCTATCCCTCACTTTCTTCGTTTATCTCGTCCTATTTCTTGCAGTTCGCGCATATTTAAAAATAACTTATAATTTATAAAAAAAGATCGTCGGTTATAGGATTAAAGCGCAAAAAAACGAACAAACCATCAATATTTATTCAACTTATTCACATCTTTGGTAACTGAGCGGGTGTTATTTTGCAGACATAGTTATGAAAAAAATAATTATAAAATAATAATAAATAAATAATAATTTACTTAGGGCATACCAAAAGTAGTGAGGAGGTACTTTATTTTCTTATAGAAAGCTTCAAAAAAATTTCTTTTTCTATGAACAGATAGAGCGTCTTTCGCTCTATTTTTCTATGCTATTTGATCACTATTCCACTAATATTATAATAATAAAATTGCGATAAGATCAGTTTCTTTCGCATATCTGCTGGTAGCATGAACATGAATGTTCGTGAGTATTTTTTGAATAACTTTTGATAGCAACAAGGTAGAGAAGTGCGGTTTTCACCGTTTGAAAGAAGAAATGAAGACGCATCGAACCATATATTACTGATTTTTCTAACCTGCTTTTTGCAAGATTTTTAGTTGACCTTTTAAAGGACAAACCTATCCTGTAAGTTGTTTACAGTGAATTTTCAATAATCAGGCTCAAATTCAAACCGCTAATCGAAGATCTACAAACTGCGAAAGATTCAGATGTTTAAATTTAATTATTTGGGGATACTACGTATTTTAGACGAACCTCTACTACGATTTTCTATCAACTTTTTTGTTTTTGCTTTTTTTCATGAACAAAAATTTTTCCGACGGTT